>CAUYSK010089934.1:0-13300 GCA_963575035.1 Avahi laniger | reverse complement strand
TTTTAAAAAAACACAAATTACAATAGGATCAATTTATTTGTAAAATAAGTTTTAGTCTTATTATATTTGGTGTGATTATTTGTATAAAGTGCAACAAGAACAGTGATTGGCCATACAGGTTCTTTTTAAGTTGGCTTTGCTAGAACATTTTCATAAAGAATCTCAAATTAGACTTTTTAAAAATTTATTTTTTTTTAAATTCAGGATATTATGGGGGTACAAACATGTTGGTTACATGAAATGTGTTTGCCTCATCCAAGCCAGAGCTACAAGGGTTCTAAATTTCGTATACATATCAGCCGTAGCATCCAGGAATAAAACTCAAAAGACTGAAACATTACTAAAATCCCAAAAACTTGAAAAGCATTTGTGCTTATTTATTTTATTTATGGGTACTCATTTATTTATGTCAGTTTGGTACCATGTAGACAATGTACAAAACACAGACACGTATACATAAAAATACAAAGAGAATTACTTTATAGGTTTGATTTTAAAATGTGAGCCATAAGACCGGTAAAACTCACTCGTATAAAAGAGCAATTGGATGAAACTGTGTCTCTGTAAATGAAAGAAGTTAAAGTTCATCTGTCACATATGGCGAAGCCCTTACCAAGTTTTAGAGAAAACAAGGTAGCAAATTTATATCTCAAAACACAGAGAGAGAATTTAAGCTTTTTCACGAAGGAGTTTGAGCGTGTTAGGGGAAGATTAAAAATGGATGACAAGGTAGCAAAAAGTCATAGAAATTCGCCACGGGGTTTTATAAACAGACTAATTTTATTTAGATAGTTAGCTTCTAATTTAGTGTCTGCTTTCCAACGGAGCCACTGAGCTCATTAACCAGCACAGCTAAGAAAGCGATTGCAGTTCTCAGGACCTAACATTTAAATATGTAAAAAGTGGGCACAGCCAGAAGGCAGAGTGTCTAGATCTTTAAACATCAAGGATTCCACTTTTATATTGAATCCTGGGTCCCCCAAAAGAGAGCAACTCCATGGGGCCGGGTTGCACAGTGCTCCCACGGTGAACCCAGCTGCCAAGATGGCCCAGTGCAAATCAGCCCACCGTGTGGGCATCTCATCTCCCACAGGCGTCTCAGTCCTTGGCGGCGAGCACCCCCGTGGCCTCTACGTGTTCAAACCACGCCTTTCTTATCTAAGTGCACGGAGAAGCGAGCAGCCTGCAGTGATAACCATGTATTGCCGCTGCTGTCGGCCCCTCCGGAACCGCAGCCCTTGCCCGCGTGACCTGCCAGCCGCCACACACACAGCAATCCCCGGTGTCCCCCAAGCCGAAGACACAGACAGTACAAAAGGGAGCAGAGCTTTAGACCTGCCCACAACTCTTGGACTTCACAAGGAAGACGGAAGACCCCAAAAGGAGAGTGAGTGGCACTTTTTTCTGTGTCCCTCAACGGGTCTCAGAGTCATGAGAAGCCCCCTCTCGATCCCGTCATGTGGTACCGAGGATGGCGAAAGGAGGAAGGAGCAGAAGCGGAAGAAAATGGAAGAAAATTCTCAGAGGAGCCAATTTGGGGAGATTTTAAGCTAGATTTCTAAAAGGCCAATAGAATTCTACATTTTTCTCAACAAAAATCACACCAACAAGAAAGAAAGCCATTGGAAGGACCAAACATATTTTTAAAAAGGGGATTTCAGTCAACTGAAAAAAAAGTTCCCAGATAGGATCCAAAAGAGAAAAAGCAGAAAGTCTTAAGAAGAAAAAAAAAAATATACATATATATATAACTTGAATACCAGCTTTTAATTAAGCTGACTTCTGACCATAGAGCTTTTGAAAACAATGTTTCCAAATATTTTATTATCAGATTTTAGCCGGGACTGGTTCCTTGAGTGGGAGTCCAGCGCAGGCCTCAGTGGCGAAAGCAGGACACTTTCCCTACTGCGGGCGGAGCGGCCTCCACTGTGGCTCCCACAGAAGATCCAAAGCAATAAGTTTGAACCCCCAAAGGATTTTAGAAATGCTTTAGGTGAGATTTTTGCTCTTAATTTTGTCAAGAGAGTGTCTAAGGCTAGCCATGACACTATTATTTGTCTTTTATTTAATTTAATCTTACAAATAAAGCAATCGTTTAAGAGATCTCTAAAATCCTTTTTTTAAAATGTAGAAGTCTTTATAATTTAAAGGACCTATCCTTTGGCCTTAATGAATAGAATTTCCAATGTTGTACTTATTCTAATAGAGACATAATCCAATAGCCTCTTCATCGGAAAACCAGAAGGTAATTTTCCAGGTTTAGATGAAGTTTTTAGCATCTAAGGGGTATTTCCTAGATAAGACATAGAAGAGGCAGTTCCAATTGATCCCCCTAAAATCCACTCTCAGGAACAAGCTAAGATAGCAAAAGACTGTTTCTGTCACACAAGGTTAAGGGTGGTGCTTGTGCGTACAATGCACCGAGTCCCTCGTACATGGAGGCGGCGCAGCCACACCAAGCAGGCCCTCCTGGGACTGAGCGTTCCCAGGACCAGCCAGGCAGCAAGCTTGATGACCAAGGCCCTAAGGATAGGACTTCCTATTAAGACAAAACTCCCTGACAGCTTAACATGTTCAGAAAAAGAATTTGCTGCTCGAAATCTTATGTGTCTCAGGTTCCCCGCCATTTTCAGACTGGCCAGGGGGTATGACCCCAAATTCACACCCCCCAGATGGCGGAGAACACGAGAGAGTGCTCCCACCTGGCCACAAGTCAAGCTGAGGGAAATTTCATTCGGTTTTTATTTTGGGAACCCACAGTGAAATTTTGTCTAAGCAGACGTCAGTCTGGTTCAAACATGAAAACTGACCAGTGGGCAGGACTGGCTTGAACCAGGGGCTTGTGGGGGCTTGGGCCCATGGTCTGCCCTCTGGTACCCTTCTTTATGAAAGAACAACCTAGAAAGACAAAGGAAAGCACCATTTCTGGGGGAAAAACGGATCAAACAATATGAATATTCATACCAAAAAGGACAGTAGAGTTGCTACGGCCAAGACTACTCACACAGCCTTTTCTCCCATTAACGAAAACTTCGCAGAGGAAAAGAGACAGTGATTCTTGCTGCCTGCTTGACGGAGTTCCACAGAGAGGTAAGCAATTCTGACCCCTCTGCCGGCTTGTCGGGCGCTGGTTCCCTTGACGGCAGGTCTGGGCTCGCCCCCTGAACGGCCATCTCAAAATGTGTGGAATATTTTGGTTTCCTTCATAATCCCACACGACTGATGTTTTCATAAGAAGAGGAAGTCTGGGCACGGAGGGAAGACCATGCGAGGACACGGGCGAAGACGGCTTCCGCAAGCCAGGGAGAGGCCCTGGGGCATCGGCCTTGCTGACACTTTGATCTTGGACTTCCAGCCTCCGCAACTGCCAGACAGCGAACCTCCCTGCCTCTCGGTCTGCGGGGCTTTGCGGTGGAAGCAGGGCTGGCGCGCACAGGGCGGGTGCTCTGCTCTCTCCTCCCATCCCTGCCGGGGGGGCTTTGGTGGCGGGATGAGCGTGGACGCGTTGCCCAAGGTGGGGGTCCTCCGTTAGCCTGGGCTTCTGGGCACCTCTGTGGATCGGAGCCTGCCGTCCATGGCAATGAGCAACATCCTTCTGGGATTTTAAGTAAATGAGAAATAAACGTGGGTCGTGTGACGCCGTGGTGATTTTGAGATTCATCCATTTCGGTGGCTAGAGCTACTCTCCCCAGTGGAGGAGCCCTGCAAGGGGTGAGGTCCTGGCGGCCACCCCAGGAAGAGGCCGGCAGCAAGGCCGTTCTCCTGAGCGGCAGAGCACCGCGGGGTGGCCTGGGCGGGACGCATTAAAGTAACCAGGATATCTCGTTCCCCACCACGGGGTCCTGGGAGTGGTGTGGAAGCAAATGCTAAAGCCGCACGATACCGCAAGAAAGATACCGCGCCCGGACTGGAAAGCCTGGGGGAAGGATTCTCGTTTGCAGAGCTGTGGGCTCCGCGCTGCCAAACGAAGGCCACGGCAGGGCACACGGCTCGTGTTCATGGCGGCTTCCCCGCTAGGGCTCTTCCCGCTGAGTGTATGTGTATGACTTTTTCCAAGTTACGTAAAAATTCGCCAAAGCACTTGAGTAATTAAGAGGTGGGTGGTCTATGTCGATGGGTAAACAATTTAATTTATCTGCGGTCCTTTCAGTTCCTGCTGTTGGAATGAGTTCCATGCTCACAAAGTTCATTTGGAGCTAAAAGCAAAAGCTGTGCTTTGCTGTGAGTGAGCGAATGGTCTGAACCCCACGGCCCGGAGCCCACGAGCACCAGCCTCGCTGTGGCCAGCTGGGAGCGGAGCCCAGGTGTGGAGCCATACCCGGGTGTCAGGCTGGCGCCACCTCTCCGGGACCACCCTGTTGTTGCAGGACTGACCTGAAGCCCCTCAGGATGTCGCAGGCACAGCGCCTTTTGTGCCAGTGGCTCTCCTCCCCGTCCAAGTTCACGGGCCGGCTGCGCTTCCCCCACCTTGAAGTTGGGCGAGGCCCGTGACTTGCTCTGCTCAGTGAGATCCGAGCAGACGTGTGGGAATGCCACTTCAGGGAGGGCACATTCAGGAGCCAGCACCGGGCTCAGCCTGCCGTGTCTTCCCGGCCGGGGTGGCGTTGGAGCCCGTGTTGGTGCGAGTGCAGCAGCCAGGAATGCTGAGCCCCCTCGAGGAGGCAGCTGTCTGAGAAGGCGTCCCAGACCTGCAGTGGTCCCAGCCACTGAGACTTTGGGGTCCTTTAGCTCCTGCTTAACTTTGCCCGTCCTGACCGAAGCTCAGCGTGGCCCCACAAACGCCTCGTAATGCTCACTGGGCACCGAGACTGTGCTCTGTGCCCCAACATCTGTTCTCTTCTTTCTCAGATTAATAGAGAATTTTTAGCTGGGCATACAGGTGCACAGAATAAAGATGACATTCTGCAGCCTCCCTCAGAGCCAGACGTGGCTATGTGACTGAGCCCTCACAGGGCAGCCTGCTGTGTCCTACGTAACGGTGTTTACGTCTTTCCTGTTCATCACTGTTTCATCTGAGCAAGAATCAAGCTGATTGGGATAAACTAGCTATGTCCCCACTGTGCCCTGCTTTGTCACTGGGCTTCCTGTTCCTGTGTCTGAAGAGGAAGGAAATGTCACTTCCAAGATTAGGTTATAAGATGGTGCTGAAAGAGCTCAGGAAATTTCACCCCAAAATATGACTCGGTGGTATGAAGAATATTTTGAATTAAAGGCTCTTCGAGATCAAAAAGCATTAGAAGGGGCTATTTCCGCTATCTGCATAAACCAGACGGACACATCAAAAGAACGATTGACTTCCCTCCCGCTCCCTGTTATCTCAGTGTATTGCAGGAAAAATAATGAAGAATGCAACCAGACCTGGCCCAAATTATTTTGAATATAATACCTGTCTCAGGTTACTTTACATATCAATCTGTTTTTCCCCCATCCATTCATTCTCCCAAGTATCTATTCATTTTCCCTAGCAACCATTTATTGTCCCTAAACAGAATTACCATACTCCTCAGGTCCCCCGCCCCTCTGAAAGACATGTATGAAAATGTCTGGATCCCATTAGGGTACTGGGCAATCACTCTGTGATTCTCCCCATGTGCACAGTAAATAAACCTCTTCCTCTTATTAATCTGCCTCGTCAGTTGATCTTTCGGCAAGCGTTTGGGGGAAAGGGGAAATTTCTCCTCACCCCCACAGTGCCTTCCATCTGGGGCGCTTTCATCCCTGGCTCTGAAGGGAACTGGCTGCGGTACTGTCAGCTGCCCTGTGAGACGTCAAAGTGGCAGAGGACAGAGGGTGGCCTCTGGCCAACAGCCAGCAAGGATCTGGGGCCCTCGGTTCCATGCCCATGAGGGGCTGAACCTGCCCACACCATGGGAGTGAGCTCAGAGCAGATCCTCTCCCAGTCGGAGGTCTGATGACCCTGCTGTCCTGACTGACAGCTTGACTGTGACCTCATGAGAGACCTCGAGCTGGAGACACCCAGCTCAGCTATGCCCAGATTCCTGACCCATCGAAACCGTGACACAATAAACATGTGTTGCTTTAAACGGCTGAGTTTGGCGGGCAATATGTTAAGTGATAGAGAATTAATGAACCAGCCAAAAAGATACACATGGTAGTGGCATGTGCCGTTTCTGATTTATGCCACTAAAGGGAAGGGGCGTGCCCTCCCCTCCTTGTGTGCCCAATGGCTAGAACGTCCTTGCAGAGCCATCAGACCATGCACGCAAGGGAAAATGCTGAAAGATGGCAGAGCTCCAAGGCAGACGGGGCCTGGGCCCCTGACAATTTCATGGAGCTGAACGACATGTCACATAAGCTTGGGTTTTTATGTGAGAGAAATAAGCTTCCCTTTCATTTAAGCCATTGCCATCTGGGTCTCCTGTAAAGAATTTGTTGGATGGGAAGGCTCCGGGAAGCAAAATGTCTTGACCAAGCTTCTTCAGAGAAGCCGAGAGCACTTACGTTTCTGAAAGTTTACCAAGAGACTTGAAGTGAGATATGTAAGAATCATTTTCTTCCTCCAAAATTGTAGGCTACAGAAACTGGTCTCTTGAAAATGAAGCAAGGGCTACACTTGGGAACGTCTAGAAGAGGAGCCTGGGGGTGGAACTGATCACTTTGGAAGCTCTGCGGGCAGGCTGATGACTGGCGTTCTAATCACAAGACTTCTTTTGTAGATCGGGCTAAAATAGCTCTTTTCAAAAAGAAAAAAAAAAGAATTCCCATGGGACGATGCTTATACGAAAAACCAAGAAAGTGACATTTTTGTGTGTCACACATGTGTGGCTACATATTCAGAGCTGCAATCCACAGCAGCAGTGTAGACGCCTCCTGAAATGCCTCGGTAAGAGGCCAGCTCTCCCGGGGGTGAAAAATGAACTGAGTTTTCATTTATTGCGAAGAGTTATGGGCTGCTTAAAGGGGTGGAGCCTGAACTTTAACGGGGGTTATTTGCTTTTCTAATCCTCAAATTTAATGCTCTGGTTTTACAAATAGCTAAAATTAGGACAAATGTAAAAAACATCATTGACATTGTCTGGTCTCAAGCCCATCGAGTTTGCAACCAAGCCAGAGCGCTGCCAAAGTGTCCTGTTTTCATTTCTGATTTTATCCCTGATTCTGTGCATGCCGACTATGAAAACAGACAAGATAGAAACACCTACAAAGAAATCAAGCTATCAGACACAGATAAAGACTTCCAAAAAGGGAACGAACTGTCTTTTCTTGGACTGGAAGGGACAGTATCAGAAAGCATCATTTTCCCTAAGTTATTCTGTTTAATTCAATATCATTTCAGGTAAACATATGAATAGAATTTGGGGAAAACTTCACAAAGTTATTCTAAAGTTGAGCAGGAAAATAAATATTTGAAAATAACAGAGTATTTTGAAAAAGAATAATAAGAGAAGACTGGTCTTGCACAAATGAAATACATTCTTAGAGTAATAAAACAGTTACGGTAATAAAAACAGCGCAGTCCTGGCTCAGGAGTAGACAGGTAGATTAATGGACTGGAACAGAGGACCCAGAAATAGACTCACACAGATCTGAAAATGCAGCGCAGAAGACAGAGACCAGGTCAACTCAGAAGTAAGTAAACAGCCGAATAAAAAATGTGGCACAAGATTTAAAGAGACACTTCACCAAAGATCTACAAATGGCAAATAAACACATGAAAAGATGCTCGACATATTAACTGTTGGGGAAACGTAAATTAAAGCCACAGTGAGATACCATTACACACTTATTAGAATGGATTAAGATAAAACCCAGAACAACACAACAACCGAAAATACCAAGTGCCGATGAGAATGCTGGGCAGGCACGGTGGTCCCCCCGCTTTGGAAACAGCAAGACAGTCTCTTACGGAGGCAGAAAATGCTTTTTATGTGTTGCGATCCAGTAATCCCACTCCTAGGTATTCACCCAAGAGAAATGAAAATGTACGTTCTCACGAAAACCTGTAGACAAATGTCCACAGCAACTTAATTCATAATCACAAAAGATAGAAAACACCTCAAGTGCCCTTCAGCTGATGAATGGATAAACAAACTGTGGTATAATAGAATACTATTCGTTAGCAAAAAAGCAATGAACGGTTGGTTTGCACACCGACAGCACAGATGGATGTCAAGTGTTATACTAAGTGGAAGACGCCGTACTCAGAAACCACACACCATGTTATTCCATCCTTATAATATTCTGGAACAGGCAACACTATAGGAATGGAGAAGAGATCGTGGGTTTCCATGAGTTGGGAATGGGGTGGAGATGGACCACAGAGGAGCAGTGAGGGGGAATTTTGGGGGGCGATGAAACAGTTTTGTGTCTTATGACGGTGGTTACAGAACACTATACATTTGCTAAAACTCACGCAACTAAGCACCAAAAGTGAATCTTACTGAATGTAAAATATAAAATAAACTTAAGAAGACATCATGTTATCTTTGATATAAAAAATAAATTATCCAATATATGAAGTGTGATAATAGGCTAGCGACTTAGACAAAAATAGAGGCAGATCTGTACTTCAGATCTCACATGAAAATAAAGTCTAGAGGGCTTGTAAACATAGAAATTATAAAATGTCATAAGAAAACATGAGTGAATATTTTTACAATCTTGGTTGGAAAAGGTCTTTCAAATAAGCACCTCAGAAATCACTCAATCGGTGTATCTGATGATACACAAATTGAAAATTACAGTATAGCAAAATAAAGTAAGCATGTTGAAAACTAAATTGGTGAAAATATTTGCAACCCACATACTAAAAGATCAGTTTTCTTATTAAACAAAGAACTCAAATAAGAAAAAGGTAAAAGAAATCCAAATAAAAATTAGAAAGAGCATGACTAGGCAACTTGCAGACTAACTAATAAATACCTCATTAATGACTGAGGAAACAGAAACAGCAGGTAGCTTTGTCTGCACTGTCAGATGGACAAATACCAAAGGGGGTGATAAAATGAGAACTTTGATGAACAATACGTGGGAGTGTAAAGTTGCACAGCCTTTATGAAAGGCACTGTGCGTTCCATCTCCTCTCCCCTGAGGAAGTAACCATACAATCGAAAAAACGGCAGGTCAAGGATGCTTCTTGTGGCATTGCTTGCAATATCAGCGTTTTTTGCTGTAACAGTTTTGTGAGTCTTTAAAATGCTAATATTCTCTGTGGCTTTCAGGTGGGGAATATCATGCGCAGAAGGGTCTCCAAATTATTTGACCAGAGGAACCCCTCTTCCTACCTTTTTCTTTCCCCCATAAGGGTCCCTCATAGGTTGTAAAGAGGTGGCTGGAAGAATAGTCATTAGAATGTTAATGGAGGCCAAATCTGAGATGGTGAGATTTTACTCACTTCTTTGTACTATTCTGTATTGCTTGAATTCTTTAAATAATGAAGATTTATCATTTTGATAAAGAATAATAAATCTGTTTTCAAAAGGAAGAAAAAGGATCCAACGTTATAAGAGTAACTTTAAACTTTACTGTAAAGCAAACCTTTTTGTAAGTCAGCTTGATGTAAAGACAAGAGCCTGGTGTATAATAAACCTCAAAATATTTGAGTGAACCAAAGATCAAGAGGCTCAGAGTAAAAAGATAGAAGTTTGAGCCCTCACTGTGGCTTACCTGATTTGTGACATGGGACACATTGTTTAACCTCCCAAAGCCTTAGTTTTCTCACCTGTAAAATGGAGATAATATCTACTTTGCCTCACTCACCACAAGTGGCTGTTAAAATTTGACCACCAGTGTAAAATTACTTTGCTTCAATTCTTCAAATAATTTTAAGAAACGTTACCTTGGGTACCTTGAAGAATTTGAGGCTCAGACAAAGTAAATAACTTTCCCCTGGGTCACACGGTCACTAAGTGATGGAATTGAGATATAAACGGGAGAGACAGAACTAATCCTCCTCTGAGGGTTATATCCACCTATGCACAGGTGCATTTTAGAGTTTTGCTGGTCAAAATGTGCCCTGACGACCAGCAGACTCAGAACCGCCTGAGAAAGGCCGTGTGTGGGGCCCAACCTGATGGAACAGAGTCTGTACTTTAACAAGACCCCACGTGATTCGTGTGCACGATTTTCCAGGATGTAGTGTGATTTACGGTACAGCTGGCCGCCGCATCCACGGGCTCTGCCGCCATGGGTTCGGCCAGCTGCAGATTCCGTGAAGTTCCAAAAGCAAAGCTTGAGCTTGCGGCAGATTGAGTGCTGCGTGGAATCCGCTCCAGCGAAGCGACGTGCAGGTGTCGTGTTAGGTATTATGAGTAATCCAGAAAGGATTTAGGGTGTGCGGAGGATACGCTTAGGTTCTGTGCACATACTACTCCATTCCATATCAGGAACTTGAGCATCCTTGGGTTTCGGTCTCTGCCCGGGTCCTGGAGCCAATCCCTGCGGATGTCTCCGTGTGATGATGATAGGACTTTTCCATTAGCAATGATAGGGCTAAATATCAGCTTTTCATCCGAACTGTTGCTGCAAGTTGTCCTGCAGGAAAGGAAGTTATTTAATTTTGTTGAAGTCAACATTGCCCAAATGGCCCCCTTTTCATGACACCAATTAACATAAACTTAACTGAGTTAATGAATTAACTCTGTGGAGATACTTTCAGGCAGTCCCAGCTGCATAATTTGTTGGGCCCAGAGTAAAAGAAAGATGTGAGGCACCTTGTTCAAAAATCACGAAGCATTTTGAGATGGTGACGGAGCATTAAGCCGAGTGTGGGGACCTTCCAAGCTCGGGGCCCTCGTGACGGGGGGTGTATCGCCCCCAGGAAGCTGGCCTTGCGGTGGGGTGTTTGGGGCTGTAAAGAACTACGACTGCGGTGTCCAAACCAGAACGACCGTGGGGTAGAGCCACCTTTGTCACTGCCAAAGCCTCGCTACATTTTTGGTAACTTCAAATTCTTGCCAGAGGTTAGAGCCTGAACTTGCAGTCGAGAGGATGGACACGTCCCCCACCCCGCGAGCCTCCCCGGCCTGTTTGTGATCCTGCCCTCTCACCCCGCCTCACCGGGCCACCGTTGACGTGCTCACTTCCACTGCAGATCAGTCCCATTTTCTAAAATTTCATAAAAACGGAACCAGACAGTACAGACTCTTTCTGGTCTGACTTCTTTCACTCGGTGCAATTATCTGGAGATTTGCTGCAGCAGCTGTTCATGCTTCTTATTGCTGAGTCGCATCCCATTGTGCTGATCAATGACCTTTCGTTTGCCCTCTACCCACTGCCGGACATGCGGGTTGTTTCCAGACCGGGGCTCTTGCAAATAAAGCTGCTGTGAGCCTTCAAGGACAAATGTTTGTGTGAATGTACACTGTCATGTCTTTCGGAAAAAGCCTAAGAGCGGACTGCTATCTGGGTCACATGATAGGTGTCTGTTTGGATTTTTAAGACACCGCCAAACTCTTTTCCCAAGTGACTGCCCGGTTCCATGGCATTGGTGATGTCCGTGCATTCTGGTTCCGATACCTGCTCGTCACCGCTGGCCACGGCCTGCTCAGGGAGCCCCCCTGAGGGCTGTGTAGTGGGCCCTCACTGTAGTTTTAATTTGTATTTCTCTTTCCAAAAAAGTGTTTTATTGAGGTAAAATATACATACAAAATTTATCATCTTCATTTTTAAGTATACATCTTGGTGGTAATTATTACATTTTAATTTGTATTTCTTTAGTGACTAAAGCTGTTGAATATCTTTTCATTCCTTATTTGCCATTCTTAGATCTTCTTTGGTGAAATGTCTGTTTGTATCTTTGGCCCACTTTAAAACCTTGGGTTTCTAAAAAAAATTATTGAGTTTTGAGGCTTCTTTATATATGTCTACAAGTCGTTTATCAGATATTAACTTGTAAGTATTTCCTCCCAATCTGCTGCTTGTCTTTTCATTTTCACGGTGTTTTTTGAAGAGCAGAAGTTTTAGATTTTGATAAAATCCAATTTTTTAATTTGCTCTTTGAAGGATTTGCTTTTGGTGCTGTGTCTTAGAAATCCCTGTTGAATAAGGGTCAACGCCACGGCTCCAGCCCCTATGTTAGCTCCAAAGGCCGAGCACTTCCCACCACCTCACTCAGCCCACGTTGTGCCCACAGTTTGCCAGCAGCGTTGACGGGACCGTGTGCCAGGCCCTGAGGACGCAGTGGCGACCACCGCCAGCGACGGCACCTGCCCGAGTGGAAGCGCAGCGAAGTGAGCGACGGAGTGAGCCCGGCACGCGTGGGGACAGCGGAGGGAGACAGAGCAGAGGGGCCGACCCCACCACGACCTGGTCCCCCAGTGATAGGGGCCCGCGGGGGACAGGATGTGGCCCTCCGGGCTGCGCGACCCGGTGACCCCAGGAGGCTTTGGCGACGACCCGAGCTCCCGCGGGGCGGTGGACGTGCGGGGAACGTGGCTGCATTCGGGCTATTTTGAAGACAAAGCCGAAGGGTTCTCTGACCGCTTAGACGGCCCGAGGGGAGACAGGTCCAAGCTGCTGGGCTCCGAGGCAGGTGGGCCGCGAGGGACGGGCTTTGCAGGGCAGAGAGGAGTTCAGTTGCCGACGTGTCACATTTGGGGTCGGGGCGCGGGTCGGCAGGTGGATGAGCGGGCGGCGGGAGGGGGTTGGAGTCGGGGGTCCTTGGCAGGTGGAGGGGCCGGACGGGCACCCCAGTCTCAGGCAGGCTGGCGCGCGGGGGCGTCCTGGGGAGACGCAGCGAAGGAGGCCCGGCCAGGCGGGGCAGGGGCGGCGGGAGGGGCGAGGGGAGGAGAGACAGGTTGGTGGTTTGGGGGCTGGTTGGTTTTTAAATCATTTTTCTAGGACAGGAGACAGGACAGCACGAGTGTGCGTTGACGGGAATGATCCCGCAAAGGGCAGGCCTGGAGCCCAGACTGAGGGCCCCGCACACCCGAGCTCCCACTCTCTCTGCCACTGGACTCGCAGAACTTTCGAGATTCTTCCAAACTGCTCCCTTCTCGAGGCCCAAGAGACCGCACCGAGAGAGCAAGAGGAACCCCAAAGTCATTCAGAGACACACGGAGCCTCCAGCGCCTTCGACCTTCGGCCTTTCTCCGCAGGGACCCCGCGTCCGCGCCTCCCGCGGGGTGTTTCTTGCAGTCGAAGGCAGAGTTACACCGGGCGGATCAGACCGCAGACCGAACCTTCCCCGTCGCGTCTTTGCGGGCAGGACCCGGTCTGCGTGTTCGCTGCTGTGTTTCTCCGGACCAGGAGCGCAGCCGTCTCTGTTGAACGAGTTGCAGGACTCGCTTTCAGAACACGCTTTCTTCATTAACCTTGACAAGCTTCATCTGGACAAACA
>CAUYSK010089933.1:0-21505 GCA_963575035.1 Avahi laniger | reverse complement strand
TCCTCTTTATTTTATGCTTTCTCCTAAACTACTAGTTATTAATATACTTTATTCAACTGATAACTGTGCCTTTGGAGGATTCTGTGATAAAACTGGTTGGGTCTCAGCTTTTCACACTGCCCCTTTGGGATTCTATTCTTTTTTTTTTTTTTTAAGCATCACCTTCTCAAATTCATTTTGTCTACACAGTCAATTTTTTTTTTTTGATGGATGGAAGAATGCTTTCATTATCCAATCTTCACACAGCTTATAGAATAAGTATACAGAATCCAAGATACATGATGCTGTAAGTAGTTTTTATACATTTGCAAAGCATTATTGTCCTTTTTTTTTTTATATTATTATTCCAAGGTATTGTGAGGGTACAAACATTCTAGCTACACTTTATGTATTATCAAGTATATTCTTGATAGGACAGTGTTTTGGTTTTGATCAGGCATCAATGAGAACCAATTATAATTTTTCACATCTTGTGGGAAAAAATATTTTTCCATAGATTAACTTCTGATGCTTTATAATTCAAACCTGGCTTTTTCCCCACTATCCTCATAATTCCTATGCCAGGCACTACGAACACATTCAAATTGTGCTAAGACTCTGGCGCTGCACCTACATTCCACGAATATCAAATATATTCCCAGCTCAGCTCCCCTTTATTTAGACCTCAACAATGCCTGCTGCCACTCCAGTACCACCTGGCAAAAAGGGAAATATGATGCATGATTACAGTCAAAAAAATTTCCTTTTATAATTTTTATAAAAATATTTATGAACAAACAAGAGGCCCAGAATAATGAAGGCCAAGATTAGTAGGGCAGGTTAGCAGGAAGTTTACTCTGTTATCTGAAATTTTTATTGATTTATGCTTTAATATCCTCCATTTCTTTCCTGATTACCGCTTATCTCATTGATCTTCATCTGCAATAGAACTGCTTATGGGATATTGCCGAATCCTATTCTGCCATAGACTTCTTACATGGTGGGATGTAACTGGGTCAAGTCAGTCTCAAATCCAGGACCTTCACGTCATTAGTACCTTTGAGTAGGAGAATATACTTGAAATATTAAGTCATGTTTGAGACACTGTTACGTTTTGCTTCCCTATGCCACCCCAGCCCTACTCCCCTGACTTCCTCCATAATCACCGACTAGAACTGCTATACTGTGTGAGGGATATGGCTGGGTTAAGTGAAAAAAAAAAAAAATCTCTTCTTAGCTTTGCTTTCCAAAAGCCTAAGGTCTTAAAATGGCCTTGTGAACTGAGAAGATGACTCCTAACCTCAAAAACAAGAGAAACAATGATAGAGAATGCTGCTTCTTGTCCATAGACAGAATAGACTGCCCCCCCTAGTGAAGGGAGAGAGAGCTGAAAGGGACTTGGTGAGAGCGTGGGTGTCAGGGAGGAAGGCTGAAGGCGTGTGCAAGGGTGACATGGGGCTCCCATTCATGGGCCCTGTGTCCTGTGTTCTGAAGTGTCACCAAGCTCCCAGATGGAAAGAGATGCATAGAGAACATAGGCAGTTGGGTTTCAGCACCATGGCACCTTCAGCACCTCGACTCAGTATGAGATCCCATAACCATACTGAGTACATGAGGTGCCACCCAAAATAGGAATGAGAGATGTGTCAGGGGTGACCTGTGTGGACTGAGGACTAAATAAGAGGTTGGACATCAAAATGGATATTTGTGAGAACAAATGACATGAAGAATCCACCCAGTTAAGAAGGAGGTGAAGGGATTCTTTAATGACCAGGATAAAACCTCTTCCAGGCCAGGTGCGGTGGCTCACGCCTGTAATCCTAGCACTCAGGGAGGCTGAGGCGGGCGGATTGTTTGAGCTCAGGAGTTCAAGACCAGCCTGAGCAAGAGCGAGATCCCGTCTCTACCAACAATAGAAAGAAATTAATTGGACAGCTAAAAATATATAGAAAAAAAAAAATTAGCTGGGCATGGTGGCGCATGCCTGTAGTCCCATCTACTCGGGAGGCTGAGGCAGGAGGATCACTTGAGCCCAGGAGTTTGAGGTTGCTATGAGCTAGGCTGACGCCATGGCACTCACTCTAGCCAGGGCAACAAAGTGAGACTCTGTCTCAAAGAAAAAAAACCTCTTCCACCCTGCCAAAATGGAAGACTAAAAATAGACATCAAATCAAGATATAAAATAAGTAAACACTATTATATAAATAGAATTATAAAAAATTATAAATAGATTTAAGCATTAAAATAAGAAAAAGTAAAAAGAATTATATGTATATGTGTGTGTATATATATGACAAACACAAGCACACACATATGTATATCTTGCATACCTGAATTGTGCCTTGAAGAACATACCTTGTACACCCAGTTATCAGATACGAAGCCATTCTATTGCAGGCATTCAAAAAACGGCTTTCTTTAAGAAAAAAATCAAAGAATTTATTAATGAAAAAACATCTCAAAATCCTCAAGACAATTCTATGTAACTTTCACTAACTCAGATAATTTTTTTTCATGGATAAATATTAGCATTAATATGTTCTGGGTCTATTTCTAATGTTATTTATATTTCACACACTGAGATAGGTGAATTTAAGTATTAATCTATTAATCTACCCACACTATAAAAGCTATATCTTTAAGGATGCAAACACTAACTTAAAAATTGTCATTAACAAACTACTTGGGTTTTTAAAATATACAAACATAATAAGAATCTTTATGTTAATTCTAAGCATATAAGCTATATTCCAGATTAAATATGGCTATTTTTATGAGATCTATATTATTTAGTCCTTAACCTTGAATAAATTTTATAGAATATTAGAACATCAACTTCAAATTAGCGAATATGCTAGGTCACTAACCAAGTGTGTTTAATTTGGCTGATAAAGGAAATATTATTCATTTTTTCAGAATTATATTTACTATTTCAGGCCAATTAAATGTACTTGCCATACTCTTACTCCCATTCAGTATATGGTGCCCACAGAGCCTTACCTAGGAGAGGTGTGCTGAGGGGGAAATTGCTCCTAAGATTGTCAGTATACATGGTGTATCCAGCTGAAAATTGACAAATTTGAATAATGATAATCGAGAATACAGTAAAAAGGGCCAGTTTGGAAAAGTTTCCAATTTCAATTTGTAGTCACCTAAAACACCAAAATTATTTCAAATGAAGTTGTAAGAGCTAAGCAGGAATAAGAAAGGAAGCTCACTGAGAAAAAATTAATGGACCCTTCTCTTCCTTATTCTGCCATACTGTCCCTTTTCATGTGCCTCTTTAGCCACCTGGAGCACTTCAGGGCCTCCTGGTTTTTGAATTATGACAGAGAATTATTCACCTCCAGCAGCAGCTCTGCAGATAGACACACTGGAGAAGGATCTGAGGAGCAGAAAACTGGGCTACTAGTCCCTAGCAAAGAAGGTCTTGTAAGAATCTAAATTCACATTAGGACTGGGAGAGGGGATGAGGGTGGGCAGAAGATTCAGGGATTGAGGTTTGGGGATTGTACACGAGCTGTAATTGCGAAGTTAAATCTCATTATCATTTTCAGAACCTAATAAAGCAGAGGAAGAAAATGTGAACTAAATCACCAATTAAATTCCTCCAAAGGGTCAAGTGGACTATTTTGTTAAGTTTCCACTCTCAAAAATTTCTCATCAACATATAAAAACAAGAATAAATACAAAGTAAGGGAATTATTTCCTTTTAGCATGGTAGTGATTAAAAGAAACTGTCAGGTAGGCTGTAATTACAAACTGCACAAAACATGCCTGCAAAGCAGCTAATCAGTCACATACGTAACACGACTTCATTTGGTCATTCAACAAATATTTTTGAGCACTGGCTGCTGGCATACAACGATAAACCAGATTCTGTCCCTAATTTTCATGAAATATATAGTCCAATATAAGTGTGTATGTGTGTGTTGGAGACAGAGGGCAGAGATTAATCGAATAATTTACTCATTCATTAAACTAACATTTATCAAATGGCTACAATGTGCCAGGCCTGTTCTACACGCTGACAATGAAAAAGTTCCTGTCCTTATGATGGCTTACATTCTAATGAGGGGCACAAGAAATGAACAAAGAATATTTAAGGTATTGGTAAATCCTATGAGGAAAAAAGAGCAAGGGAGTATGTGTGAGTTATGTGTGAGTCCATGCTACTAAAGGTTTTAAGGTTTAGAGAGTTTAGAACAGGCCCCTCTGAGGAGGTGACATTTCAGCAGAAACCAGAATAAAGTGAGGAAAGGAGCCATGAGAATACTTATGAATGAAACTTTTTAAACAGAGAGAAAGAGCAAAGGCCTGGAGTTGGAAATGTGCTTGCATGTTTAAGAAATAGCATGAATGCCAAATTTATTGAGCACACAATTTAGTGAGCTCTGACTATGTGCCAGGAATCAAATATTCACTTAAGTGAAACCAAGTCCTAGCCCTCAAGGGGTATAACATCATCTCTCAAAGATTACAGTAGAAATAGCACAAACACAAAGTTCCTGACCCAACCACCTCTAGATAGTCAGGGAAATTGTCTTAAAAATTTTCTGATAAAGTGAATGTGTTCAATGAATATTATTAAGGGATACAAGAAATTAAAATCTGTACAACTGAGCCAGCTCTAAGGGAAAGCAATGACCATTATAGGCAGAAGTGTCCCCCAATATAAACATCATTAGTGAGAGGAGTGTGGAGAAATATGGGAAGGAGAGGAGGAGAACCCATGCATTTTATAGAAATATATGATCAATAAGGTGGTACTATTACCTCCACTAAGAAATAAATAAATAGAGGCAAAGTCAGTTATAAGACGGTGTCATGTAAACACTAGTGCTCCATTGCCTAAAATCACACCAAAGTGTTTATATATATAACTTCATTATCAATGACTGATGTCAGTTAGTGGGACTGTTAAGACAAGAACATTAAAAAGGAAATTTCCCAAAGTTTCTGTTATTAGCAGCCCAAATTACACAGTTTTATGTTGAAATATATCCCTTTGGGGTATTTTAAATAATTTTATTAGAAATTATTCTACTTCTTTTTAAGCCTCTTCTATCACCTAAGAAATTATTCTACTTTTGAATTAGCCAAGTAATCTATCATCTTGTAAGAAAATGGAAGGTTTTTGGAGATTGTCATAAATGATCTATTTCTTGATGAAGGATATATCTTTGCTACATACATGTACAAATATAGATCAGGACATGTTAAAAAGGTGTGATATGAAGGGGCTGCCCATGTTGAGGTTAGCTATTCCTTTTGTTTCCAGCATACCTCAAATGACTCAGGCAAGATTTTGTGCAAAAGCAATAGAACTGAGGAGAGCAGATAAAAATTGACTCTAAATTTTCTATTAAAATTATTTCATCAGCTTTAAAAATTATAGTGTAGAAAATTTATAATAACCTTAGATTTTTTGTCTGTATTAGTTTGGTCAAATTAGATTTCAATACATCTAGGATTTCTTAGGATTAAAAGTTAGTATATTCTGAAAAAAACATTTCTAACAAACATTCAATACCCTTTAAGAACTGTAGCTATAAAAAAAAAAGAAGAAAAAGAAGAAAAGAAACCCACCAGGTAAATTAAGAATTTAATTAAACTGCAACAAAACCAAAGGCAAGAATTTCAAATCCACACTTTCCGAATTTCAGAGGTTTACACCAAGCTACCCTTTTAAATTAATATTGGTATACAGTTTCAATGCATAAGAAATTCATCCACTGCCTAGGCCTTTATATACAGTACTTAAGCCATAGGAAAACAAATCAAAATCAAATGTTCAAGTGCTTACTATGTGTTAAATTCTGTGTGAGATACTCCATGGGCTCTTTATATCCTAAAGCCTTATAAGAAAATAGCCTCGAAAAATGATTTTTGACAAATTTGTTCTTCACCTGCTATTCCAACTTAAGCTATCTGAAATAATATCCAGAGAGCAAGAGAGTAAACCTGAAACATCATGACCCTAATCATCTACTCTCATACCTTGCTATTGGGAGTAAATAGCCTGTTAGGGGAAAATTCAATTTCTTCTTTGCAGCCAAGAGCCCTAGAGCCAAGCATATAACTTCCTTAGACACATTTATACAGTCATGTTAAAAAAATATGAATGATTATGACAGAACTTACTATTTATATATCTGGTTTTTATAATATAAACTTATATAATCTATTCTCATGTATACAGATAGGCTCATACTTTTCACATTATTCACTCAGAACATTACATCATAGAATTTTTTTTCTCCACCTAAAATCTCTTGTTAAACAAAAATGACTGGTTTGATTGAACAATTGTAAGAAAATTCATGTCAGTTACACTGAGAAAATTCAAAGGCACAATATGAAATTAAGAGACTCTTGGGGAACTTTCCAAGATTTCACTGAAGAGGAACAGCTTTTGATGGATCCTAAACCATTATTTTTCCTTTCTTTTTGAATAATTGTATATCTATCACCTGAAAGTGAATTACAGAATGTCATTTGATCAGAATCAGTCAACGTGATGGAGTCAACCACAAGGCCAGGTGCTCCTGCTATGAAACTAGTAGTCAGGGTTCTTTGAGAACAGTAAAGAATATAAATGTAACACAAAAAAAAACTCATTATAAAACTGCACTTCCTATTATTGTAAGTGGATACTTATAGGTCAAATTATATTTTGGCTTTAAATCATAACATTGAAAATATATTTCTGAAGCGTAAATAAAAAGGAAAAATATAATAAATCCTTAAAATCTCTCATTTAAATTGTCCTTTAAAGTATTTATTCCCTTTGAAGTAATAATTTCATTTCTAAGAATTTATTTCAAGAAAATAATTAGAATGTTACCCAAATAAGTGTTTTTATCAGAGCATTATATATAGAAATAAAATTGCATAAACAGCTTAAATATCTGTCACTAAAAGAAGAATACGTAAATAATGGCAAATCCGTATTATAGAATTTATTCATTATTTAAAAATTATGTTTTCAAGCAACTTCTAATATTTTAGAAAATGTTCATGGTCTAATGTTAAATGAAAAAAGTAAAATACAAAATATACTTTTTAACATTTAATGTGCATAAATGTACAGAAAAAGGGGCTCAAAGAGAATAAATTACAATGGCAACTATGCCATTATATAATCTTACTATTCAGAGACAAGCAACTATGCTTCCCTATTCCCATCATGTATTATATAAATATTTATTTTCCTGTGATAAATTTAATATTTTTATTCAGCATAAAGATATTTATTTTTTTAATTATTAATTTTGTCTAAATGGTTCTAATACTCAAAATATCATCAACAGTAAGAACTACCTTCATACAAAAATACCTTTAAAATGAATTCATAAAATTTCATTTCAATTCTATCATTTATCAGGTATTTATTGAACATACAGATGTTGTGTGGGGCATGGCATCAGACGAATAGCAAATGAAAGCTTTAAAAGTTAGATATATTTTTTAAAAAATATTTTTTGCTTAGAGAAATGGTTTGTCTTTGCACATAGGTTAATTCATAGTTTGAACTACCTGGTTTAATAATATGTTACTGAATGGGCAATTAACATTGAATGCCTGCAGCCTAGGCTGGCCCCTCAGCTGTAATAACCTCAGAAAATAGCTCATTTGCATGAAGCACCTTATTTAGTACCAGCATTTCTGGTTTTTTTGAGAAGTTCATAACTGTCTTGTTATGTTAACTTTTAGACCAAGAGCGAATTCTAGTTAATTCTCTAAAGTCTGAAAATTGTCTTAAAAAGAAATCAAAGATTTTAATATATATAATATACATATAATATATATTCAAAAGGATATATGTATCTTTAAAAAAGAAATAATAATGTGAGTTGCACTGCTAAAATTTCACTTTCTCTAAGGCAATGGTCTCAACCAGGGCAATGCCTGGTCACATTTCTGGTTGCCAACAGAGGAAGCTGGAGGAGGGTAGTGCTACTGAAATCTTGTGGGTAGAAGTCGGAGATGTTGCTAAACATCCTGCCATGCACAGAACAGCGCCCCACAACAAAGAATCATTTGGTCCAAAATGCCAGGAATGCTGAGTTTGAGAAACCCTGCTCTAAGGCCAAGTACTTGTGCTATTTCTGTTTTTATTATTTAATTTTTATTAAAGTAAAATATACATGTATAATTTACCATCTTTATCATTTTTAAGTATACAGTTCAGTGGTAATAATTACATTTATATTCTTTTTTCTCCACTTCATTCCCCCTTGCGTTATTTAATACTGTCTATGACATGATGCAGGACATGGCTTGAAAAACTTTAAAAAAGAGCAAAACAAGCCGTAGATCCATTTTACCAAGGGTACATTTAATGCTGATTTATAAATAAAAGGGAAGAGAAAAACTGTACAGATTGCTAACTCTCCTGAGAAGAGAAAGGCAATTATGCAGAACACTTTAAAAATCCAGTGGCCATGGCACAGTCACAGGGAGGGAGCTGGAGTAATAATGGCCATGGTCTGGCTACAACTGGTCACTGTGCCACGTTTCATGTGTCCATTTCAGGTTACTCTAAAATAGTAAAAGGCTAAGATTTCCCAGGGCTCCTTTAGAAAATCGTAATTTCTAATGGGGTGCTGTGAAAAGCGGCAGGCAGTCCTCACATGAGGAAGCTGTGACAGTGGGCAAGATGCTTAACATCCTTGCACATACAGAGCTAAACTGGAGATTAAAAAGTAAGATAACACACAACGATGGTAATGATTGTTTCTTGACCGAATGCCCTTGTTATTCAGCGTGCTGATGCACACCATTGTCACATCCCCCAGCCCCAACATTAAGACTGCTTGAAGAATGTCAGATATTCACCAGCTGTAAAGATAAAGTGGGAATAGGAATTGGGCTGGAGGAGTTAGCAACATGTGGAAAGAAGAAAGTGGTCAGGGAAAGTTCCAGGCTGGCACAGATTAGGAATCAGTACTCAAAGCCCGGAGAGCAGAGCAGGCATCTGCAAGAATGGCATATCGAGATGTCACCATGAATGCAGCAGTGGCCATACGAAATGTTACACAGGTCCAGGCAATGCTATATGAAATTTTCATTACAATGAGCTTGGAAACTAAGGGTTGGGCATATGCTTACACAAAATGTGCTGACATCCTACCATTTTTATAAATGTACTGGTCAACCAAAGTTACCATGCCATAATCTCAATTTTATCAACACACATCCCCCTAGAGTGACCAGAAGAGGTACATTTATTGAGAATTTTATTTTTAAAAATTTAGCCTATCAATTATAAAAACGAACACAGTTTGAACTGGAAAAAGATGTTGTAACACTGGGTTCTCTGACATGTGGACTACGTGAATTTGAAAGTAAAGAACAGCTGGATACCGTGGCACTTGCAGAGATAAATGACCAGGTTCAAAATGTGCTGTAATGTGCTTGTAAAAATTAATGCAGTTATGGCTGAGGAGGGATATTGCTACTGTGGGCTTCTTGGCATGTAGACTATGTAGGTTTTGAAGTGAAAAGCAATAGACTGCAGCAGTAGCTGGAGAGTTAAAAGACTGGACTCTGAAGGTTAATAGGGTTTCCACAGCTTGAACCCCGCTGAGACAGCAGAGGTGGTGATGCTGCATGCCGGGCAGCTGCGGATTGCTGGAAGGAATGAGCAATCAGGGAAAATCAGGTGTGCCGGGCAGAACGGTGAGGGACGAAAGAATTTCCAAGGATGACAGTGGAGGCAGAAAAATGGACTGTACTGAGGAGAAGGGCAGGAGTCATTGTGTGCACTGTCATTAGACATGGCCCAGTGTGGCAAGAAGTCATGACTATATGAGGGGATGGAACATGACATTAGACATTTTTTTTTCACCTTTTAAAACAAAATGTAGTTTCCTTAAAAGTTGATTCTGAAGATTCCATCAGGCAGTATTTAAGGGATGACTATGAAGTTCTTTTATCCAAATGAGAGAAGATATGACCAACTGAGGACTGCCGTTCCAAGTGTCCCTAATTTTGTCATTAATTCCATAGCAGCTCCCACTGCCCACACTGCTTGGGAAGCCTCTTGGAGAGCTGCCTAGGAAACCTACAGGATTCATTTGAAAGTCCTCCATGACAACAAGTCTTCTTTCTTGAGCATAGATATTTTTGAATCAGCCCAAAGCCATTTGGACACAAGTTTGGTAAACATGGTGGACAACAAACAAACAAACAAATACCAAGCAACAAAAACAAAAAATAGGCAGTGCTATTTTAGATGAAAAATAAAAAATGAAAATTCTAAGAACCTATGAAGTGTGAGGGGTAGCAGTTGTTGCTTTCACCCATATGGTCTCATTTGATGCTCTCCTGAACCTTGTGAAGCAGTGTCCCTCCTGACAATGACTCTAGCTTACAGGGCTGATGAGAGCTGCCTAACATAACGCTGTCTATAAGTGGTAGAGTCAGGACCTACATAAGGGTTTGGTCTGGCTCCAAAGTGCACATGGAACTCAATAGGATGGGATCACTATCTTCGCCTTGGAGGGCAGTGTGATCTGTGGCAGGAGGTCTGGATAGGCTCCTTAAGTTACATGGGTAACATTAGTCTCTTTCTGCTCCTCCTTATTTCTATGCAAGTATGTTGATGTACTTTCCAGACTACACTGTAATCTGTTTATATGTCTGTCTACTCTGTTAGACTGAGCTCCTTAATTCTTCAGAAAGGCAGTATGCCATTGATAGTTGAAGTTATTACTATACAGGGGCAATATTTCCCCAAGTGTGGTCTCCAGCATACCTTCCTCAGAATTACCTGGGTGCATATTCAAAGTACAGATACCTGAGTCCTAGAGGTCTGAGTCAGAAACTCTTTTCCAGGCACAGGGAAAACTCTGCTACATTTCCATCGTGACTGAGGTGCACACACAAGACTGAGACACACAGCACCTGAGATGGGGAAGACCCTACTGGGTCCGGTCACAGACTGACACTTGAACCAGTCAAGGACAGAGCAGGAAGGAGATCTGCAGCCTCTGCCTACAGGACAGTGCTGATCACAGGCTGTTAGCACCAAGGTCCTCCGCAGGAGCCTCGTACAACCACACCTCAAATAAGTGACTTCCTGAACTTATTTTTTTATGCTACAGTTACAATAAAATATAATGTGAAATGGAAAGTATCTCATATAGATTACTATGCCATTTTAGAGGTTTATTAATTTAGTGAGGTGATAAAATGACTTGGTTTTCATAATGTTTATTTTTTTCAGAAAATAAATGTCTGGAATATAGACCTTCCTCTAGGTTTTGAAAAAATTCTTACTTTTGTTTTCTTTCCCAGGTCTACTTGTTTCCCAGCTAGACTAGATTCTTGAGAGCAAGAATATTCTAACATTTCTCTATACTCAGATTATGTTCAATAAATATTTGTTTGAAAGAATTAACAAATAGTATTAGAGAAAATTTGGGAGAAAAAGGAGATGCCTGTTTAAAAAATAATTTAATATAAAATAATTGAACACTACATTCAAACAAGAACCAGTTGGAAAATGGAAGAAAACGTCATCCAAATGTATAATAGGAAAGACAAACAAAACACTTAGGAGAGATAAGGCATGTTCAGAACCTATGTGAAAAACAAAAAATTCAACGCTCTACTGAGAAACAAAAAATAAATACTAGAAGGATACATTTTATTCTTAGTAAGACATAGTACTATAACGTTGTCAATTTCATCAATTCCAATAGAAACTACAAATAGGTCTGTACTTCTTTTTTATCTTTCTAAGGACATTTTTTATTGTAGCAAAAGATATATATTGTGCAACCATCACCACCACCCATCTCCAGAACTTTTTCATCTCGCCAAACTGAAACTCTGTATCCATTAAACACTAATTCTCCATTTCCCCTAACTTCCAGCCACTGGCAATTACCATTCTACTTTCTGTCTGCAAATTTGACTACCATAGGTATCTCATATAAGTGGAATTATACAATATTTGTCCATTTGTGACTGGCTATTTTCACTTAGCATAATGTCTTCAAGGTTCATATATGTTGTAGAATAAGCCAAAATGTCCTTCCTTTTTAAGGCTGAATAATATTTCATTGTATATATTTACCACATTTTGTTTATCCATTCATCTATCGATGAACACTGGTGTTACTTCCATCTTTTGGCTATTGTGAATAATGCTGCTATACACGTGGGTGTACAAATATCTGTTTTCAATTCTTTTGTCCATATTTCCAGAAGTGGAATTGCTGAATTGTATGGTAATTCTATGTTTAATTTTTTGAGAAATCACCACAGAGTTTTCCATGGTGGTTGCATCATTTATCAGTCCCAAAAGCAGCAAAAAGGTTACAATTTTTCCACATCCTTGTTAATACTTCTCATTTTCCATTTTTTGATAATCGCCATCCTAATGAGTGTGAAGTGGTATCTCATTGTGGTTTCTATTTGTATTTTCCTAATGAATAGTAATGTTGAGCAACTTTTCTTGCGCTTGTTATCTTTTGAATAAATGTCTTTGCCCATGTTTTAGCAGTTCATGTTAAGTCGTAAAAGCTTATATGTACGTTGTATTTCAATTGTTAACAGACATATGATTTGCAAATATTTCCTTCCACTCCACAGTTGCCTTTTCACTTGTTAATAGTGTCTTTTGATGAAATTAGAAACAAAAGTTTTTAATTTTGATGAAGTTGAACTTACCTATTTCTTATTTTGTTGCCTGTAACACATTTTTTAAAATTAACCAACTAATTCTAAAGTTTATCTGGAAAAATATGTATGAGAGAAAAACTAAAACATTTCTGAAAAAGAACAGTAATAAGGGTATAATTTTCCCTGATAATAAAATATATCCTAAAATAACATACTCATGGTCCAGAAGTAGACAGGTGTATCAGTGAATCATAGTAGAAAATCCCAAATATATTCTTGTATAGTTAGGAATTTAATATATTACAAATATAGCATTTCAAATCAATAATAAGTGTTGATAAAACTGGTTGGTCATTTGAGAAAAAACTGAAATCCTATTTCATATCTTCTATCAAAATGAATTTCAGATTGATCAATGATTTAATAGAAAAATTAATTGAAATGCAAAGCCTGAAACCAAAAGATTACTGAAAGAAAATATGGGGGGATAATTTTATAATATAATAAAGGTAATGGTCTTCTTAAGCTTCCTAGAAGCTATCGAAATCTATATTAAAAATTTTGACTACATATCAATTCAAAATGCCTATACCGACTACTGCTCTCAGCAAGCAAATTAACTCTCATGTTGAAAACAAGAATAAAAGCTTGATGCAATATATAAAACAACTGTTCGAAGACAATGGAGCTTTTTAAATTGTAGGCGCTATTTGAGGAATTACAATCTTTCAAAGAAGAGACACACATAAAATAATGTTCATATTCATACCGACTTTTTCTTTTTAGGGCATCCTCTGTGTGTGAGGGAGTGGGGAATAGAGCCTAAGCAGAAAAGAGTAATCAATCTGGGCTGAGGAGGTACATGTTGGAGTATGAAGCTGTCCAAACAGATGGGACCTGAGGAGTAAAATCCTAAAGAAAGTACCTCAGAGAAATGAACCCAAAATCTGGCTAACAATTTCCCTTCAAACATTGTATGACCCTTAAGTAGTTAGTATGTGTGCAGGATAAGACCCCAATAAATCCATCAAGTAGGAAATTAAAAGCTGATCAGAGATTTCAGCAGCCACGGAGACAGGTTGGAATTCAAAGCCCATGAGACAGAGAGACTTTGATAAACTCCTAGGCTCTCAGGCAAGAAACAAAAAGGGTCACACTCTAATTTTATGTATTAGAGATACTTTTATGTATCTCTAATACATAAAATTATACTAACAGGAGTAAGGGGCATATGCTAGTGCAAGGGTCAGCAAATTACAGCTTCCAGGCCAAATCTGACTTACCACTTGTTTTTGTATGGCCCTAGAGCTAAGAATCGTTTTTACATTTTTCATAATTAAAAATAAGCAAAGTGAAAGTAGTATTACAAAGCACTTGAAAATTATGTGAAATTCAAATTTGAATGTCAATAAAGTATTATTAGAACATAGCTAAACTCATTGACTTACATATTGTCTATGACCACTTTTCTGCAACAACAGCAAAGTTGAATAGCTGTGGAACAGATCATACGACCCACAAAGTCTAAGGTGTTTACTATCTAGCCCTTTTAAGAAAAGTCTGTTGACATCTGCCCTAGAAGGAAGAGCAAAACTGCACTAGATTAGCCCTAACAAGCTTAAAGTAAACTTTTGACAGGTTCAATGTGATCTGCCAGAATAAAATTTAACCCTCACTTAAGATACATACCATTATCCAGAACCTCTATAATTTTTCACACACAATGTCCAAGATCCAATTTAAAAAAAGAATAAAATGGCCAAAAGCCAAGAAAATCTAAAGAGACACAGAGGCATGCAGGTCATTTAAATATTAATCAGACATGAGCTTTTTTAAAAAAACATGATTTATATGTTTATTAAAATAGAGGAAAAAATTAACAATTTTAACAGAAATTAGTTTTTTTAAAAAGTCAAATGAAAATTTTAGAACTCCAAAATACTATAACTAAAATTAAGAATTGAAAACATGTGCTTAGTAGCAGGTTGGACACAAACGAGCAGAAGATTAGTGACTATATGGAAAACAATTAATGAATTGAAGTACAGAAAGAGAGAAAAGTTGAAAAACAGAAAAAAGAGCAAAAAAGACATAGTGAAAAGTTCAAATTATATGAAATTTGGAGTCTCAGTAGTAAAGGAGAGAAATAATGAGGCAGAAGAAATATTAGAGTTCTTCAACACTGACAAAAGGCATCTAACAGCATTTCTCAAGAATCTCTCCACTGCCCAAGCACATTATGGTCAGTCAGCTGAAAACCAAATGGAAGGAGAACAGTTTCAGAGAAAGAAAATACACTATGTTCAAAGGGGAAAAAATAAGCTGACTGAAGAATTTTCAATTAAAACTAAGTGACATCTTTAAAGCACTAAAAAGAAATACCAACTTCAAATTCTATACCCAACTATATACGTTCAAGATTTAAGATAAAGATGTTTTCAAACAAAATCTGAGAAAATTAATCAGAAGCAACTTGCAATAAAAGAAATCTAAAAGAAGTTTTTCAGGCAAAAGGAAAATGATCCCAGATGGAAGTACAAAATGGGAAAATAAAAAACCCAGAAAGTATAAATATGTGATTAACATGAAAGAATACTAACGCTTTAAAATGGCAATAATCATTATACCTTGCACATTTCAAAATAAAATAGAATAAATTATATGACAGTCAGCACAAAAAGAAACGGAAGTAGAAAAAAAGATTTAAACTTTTGTAAAGTTCTTGTTTTCTGAGGCAAATATTAAACACTTTAATCTAAGGCAGAACACAAAAAGTCGAAGATGTAAAAGGTAATAAGAAAAATAATAAGAGAATATATAATTAAATAGTGAATATAGGATAAAAATGGCAAGATAAAAAAATTGTAAATAAAAAATACAGACAGACCAGAAAAAGGACACCACATGGGACATACAAGAAATAAATAATACAATGACAGATTTAAAACCAAATATGTCTTAAAATTGTACCCAATGTCAATGAAGAAAATAATTCAATTTAAAGACAAAGAATGTCAGACTGGATTTAATAAAACAATTTTACAAAAGGCACCTTTTTTTTTTTTGAGACAGAGTCTCACACTGTCGCCCCAGCTAGAGTGCCACACAGTAACCTCAAACTCCTGAGCTCAAGAGATCCTCCTGCCTCAGCCTCCCGAGTAGCTGGGACTATAGGCGTGTGCCACTACACCTGGCTAATTTTTGCATTTTTAGAAGAAACAGGGTCTCGCTCTTGCTCATGCTGGTGTCAAACTCCTGAGCTGAAGCGATCCTCCTGCCTTGGCCTCCCAGAGTGCTAGGATCACAGGCATGAGCCACTATGTCCAGTCCAAAAGGTACATTTTAAATATAAAGTCATGGAAAAGTTGAATGTAAAGAAAAACCACCAAGGATGTAGAAATTTAACAACAAACATAAATCCCTCATGGTTTCAAAGAGGAAATGACAATGGAATTTAGAAAGTATTTCAAACAGAATTATAATGAACATTCAACATTTTAAAACTTTTGAGATGGAGCTAAAACAGTATTTAGAATAAAATTTACCAGCTAAATGCATAAATTAGAAAAAAAGAGAGGTTAAAATCATCATTTATATCAATAAACTAAAAAAAAAGAACAGCAAATTCTGCCCAAAGGAAGTTGAAAGAGGAAAATGATAAAGAGCAGAAATCAACTTAAGAAAGAGCAACAAATGAAAAGTTGAATAAATCTCAAAGATATATGTTGAATGAAAGAATCCAGACGTGCAAGGGAGCATACTGTATGTTCCACTTACATGAAGTTCAAGATCAGTTAAAACTAATATACAGTACTAGAAGTCAGAATGCTGGTTACCTTGGGAGGAATGCTTCTTGGGAGGAGAATGTGAGACTCTTCCCAGTACTAGGAATATTCTCTATCTTGATCTAAATGTTTGTACACTTAAGGTGTGTGCCCTTTACTATATAGGTTATACTTCAACTTTAAAAAATTCTATAGCAAAAAATGCCATAAACAAAAGTAAATACAAATGATAAAGGGCTAATCTCTAATACATGAAATTATACTAACAGTACTTTCTCTGTGTCCAGAACTGCTCTAGTGCTTTGCATACATAAACTCAAGTAATCCTCAAGGCAACCCTATAAGATAGGTACCACTATTATCCCCATTTAATGGGTGAAGAAACAGAGGTGTAGAGCTTCCAGATACTTTGCTTGTAGTTCCACGGTTAGAAAGTGCCAGGTCCAGTATTCAAATTCAGGCAATATGTCTTTAGAGTACTTATATTTTATTACAGCAAAAACAAAAGACCAATGACCCATTAAAGAAATGGTCAAAGGACATGAACACAAAAAGAAAGTTACGAAAATGTGTTACTCTTCACTCACTAAAAATCATGTTTTTCAAAATTTTAAATGTGGAGGCCCTTTGACCAGCACCTTACTTTTAAAAAGCAATCTTAACATATGTACAAATACGAAAAGCTATATACCCAAAGACATCTGTAAAAAGAAAAAAGAAAGAAAAGAGGAAAACAACTTCCATTTCTCTCATATTCTGTATCTTAAAAATAAGTCACTAAGGCCAACTTATATTCATGATGAAGGGAATGCCATTTTACCTTTGATGAGAATAACATGCAAGATCTGTGAACATGTTTAAAACCACTGCAAAAGGAATGTGATGCAACCATTGTATAAACAAAGCAATGAAGTAGATCTTTGTGATGATAAGGAATGGTGTCCAATTTTTAGAAGTCTTAAAGCAAATTTTTAAGTATTATTACAATATGAACACATTTGTGAAAAAATATAGAAATGTGAATATATGTACATATCTATATTTATACTTATATATTTGTATGTGCACAGAAAATCTGAAAAGTATACCAGTAACTGCAAGTGGGACTTTTATTTTTATTTTTATTTTATACTCTTCTGAATAGTTTGAATTATTTGCAATAAGAATACAGTAATTTTATCATTTAAAATTTAATTTTAATATTGAAAATAAGTATTTTGGGCTAGATGTGACAGAGTTTCCATTCTTGAACTAGATCTCAATAAATGAGTTTACTACTGAAGAGTGTAGAATGAAAACAAATGGTACATTTTAGGTAAATGGTCGGCTCTAAGTTGTAAAGTACAAAAGGTTATAGATGTTTGATATTTGGGCAAATTGCTTTCCTTCAATTCATTCCCCTTACTGGTAAAATATGGGGGACTGAACTAGAGGGTAACTAAGGTTCCTTACAGTTTTTATACTCTATAAATCATGAACCAGAGTAGCTAGAAAGATCAGAATGCAGAGCAAAGACTAAACAGAAATACCTTAAATATATCAGCATTGTGTGTTTTCTCAGTGAAATGTCAACTCCCGGACAGTGTAGCCAGGCCTCAGATATTGTGGCAATAATATTAAAAGCAGACTTTTTGAGACAGCTGCCCTTGATTCTATTTAATAGTTAATAACTTTTTTCCTTTTGCTTCAATGACAGATGTAAAGAAATTTAATTTCTTTAATTTTCAAGTTCTTTACATAAATCTTCTTACAATTTTCCCATTTCAAACATCTTTCCTCACTTCTTGATCTTTGAAACACAACATATTTTTCTAAAAAATGAATTCATCAGCATACAATAGTCCAAAAAAGCTAATCACAAGAATGCATATTCACTTCACATTTCAGCTTTCTCCAACCTGCTGACGCTGCTACTATTGCTGACTTGATAAATAAACATTTTGCATGTTGTGTAGAATATATTTCACAACTTTAAAAATCTAGGGGTTAAAGTATCAACATAATTTAAGTGTGTTTTTTTCTCTCTCTAGTATCAAAGTAGGCAGTTCTCAACTTTCAAATGGGCTGTGTCCTAGAATTTACCTTTTAAATCAGCTACATATAACTAGGAATATACTTCTCTCCCACACAGAGTATTATTAATGCTGCATGTGTTTTCAATTTAAATCCCAATAACTTGTTTAATCCGTAGTGCACCTAAATTGTAGTATTTTCGAGGGGTAATGGAACATAAAGAAAGCAAACCCTTTGGAGTCCGGAACAGATTGGAATCCTGGCTCTGCCACTTCCCAGGTGAGCAAGTCACTTAAAGTCAACAATCTTCATTTTCCTCCCCGGCAAAATAGGGACCATAATATTTATTTCACAGAGGTATCTGGAGGATTATCTGAGATAATGTAAGTGGTCATTTCTTCCTTCCTGCCAACCCTGCTAGCCTCCCCTTTATAGTAGGTTTTGCTACCTTACCTACTATTTAGAAAACAGAGGGGTTTTTTGCTTGTTTGCTCTACACCAGAATTATGGTTAACATAGTTATAAAAGTGGGCTTTGCTAATCTTAATCATAACCTCAAGCAGTATCTGAAAGACAAGTGCAGCTTCAACTCTGGAAGCGCAAGAGAACAGAGCCTCAGAGCTCCCATTGTGCTCTTTGGCGATGATGGCTCATATCACAGTGGCCATTCATACTCATTGATGACTAAGACAAGCAGCTCTGGAGTCAGAGGTCAAGTTCAAAATCCCAGATCTACCACATACCACATATGCAAACTGAAACAATATATTTAACTTCTCTGTGCCTTAATTTCCTCATCTTTAAAGAGGGAATAATAATAGTACCTATCACCTAAGACTTGCTTGAAGATTAAATAAAACAATTTATGTAAAATAATTATTAGTGTCTTTCTGATTTTTTTAATAATTATTAAGCTTATTAATTATGGTTTTGATGCCTTCTAACCAAAAGTTTAAACAAAAAAGAATACATGTATATACTGCTAAATTTGCTTGGGAAAATATTGCAAGTTAATTTAAAATATTTTTAAATTTTTTAAAAGACACTTTCCATATTTATAAATTTAGGATTCAAGGTTTTATGTGTCCTCAGTGCACACTAATAAATCAGTGTAAAGGGATAAATCAGTTTACAAATCAGGTGTGAAAACTGTAATTGTATTGAGTTTTCTGTAGCAATTCAATTTTTTACACAGTCCCCTTTCAGCCAGGATGACAGAAACCTGACTTATATAGTTGGGTTTCCTAGGAATAGCGATCAATTTATAGAGACTTTGCACAGTCCCAAGACATTGGGCTGAGGCATCTGGTGCTTGATGCCATCTGTCCAAACAGCTGCCTGCTGAGACATCTCATTGGGTCCTCTTTCAGTCATCACCTCATAGAAGTTGCCCATGAATACTCCTTATCCCTGTCAACTGGCCTCCTCATGGCAGGAGACTTCCATGTCCATACCTAGCCTTGAATCTTTCTGCTGTTTTCATGCATGCTGGGGCTTGGAAATTGCTCTATGGCTACCTAAAACCCCAGGAAACACCATGCAGTCTTCCCTTTCTAGTGCCTAGGGTTTCACGAGGAAGCAGAAAGCAGAGTCTTCTCTGGGACCTACCATCATCTGTGTTCATCTCACTTCTCTTGTATCTCTTCCTTAAAGAATGACAAATATTTGAGGTCTCTTGAGAGCAATGGCATTGGGGTTTCTTCAAGCAACAGTGAAGAAAGTGAGGAGAGTATTTGTGTGTGGTGAATGGTGAGGGAATAAAGAAAAGAATGGTGGAAGAGAATGGCAACAGACATTGGAGCATTTGGGTCATTTCCAAGCTGTACCCATAAATAAGAAGCTAATTTTTCTTTTTTAAAAAAATACCATTCCTTCATTTTCACTTTCCTAATCCTACTTTTTACTTGGTGTGCTAAATTTTTTGTTAACATCATTCAGAGGTCTCACTGAGCCTGCCTTACTTAGATTTTATTTATTTATATCCCAACTTGTTCCAGAGCTTTCTTAGTGACACTATTCATACTGACATGCTTACCATGCCTTCATTCTGTTAATCGTGCTAGGTGCTTTTTGTCTGCACTCTCTCATTTTTCCTCATTGGGAGCTTCTCTGGGTCCATTTGTATTATGTTTCTATTTTTACTGGCATTTTGAGCTAGTTTTTACTTTCCGAAGTTCTGTTATTTTCCAGGTCAATTTGATTTATATTTACAGTGTGTTGTGAGAGACTGTATCAAAAGTTTTTTCCCATTTTGTCATTTAAAAGGAATCTTATCACATTTTCCTGAAAGACCAAGGATGACTTGGAGATGTTTCTCATTTTTTTAGCATTCTTTTTCTGAGGTAGTTTTATACTGTGTACTATTGAATTTCAATTTGAATGGCATGGGGCCTCATCTTTTGAAACTCTTTAAAAATATGGACATTTGGTTATCTTGTTCCTAGCCACAGAAGACATTTTAGAAAATAAAGCTCTAAATTCTAAATAACACAGGCATTTCCATTTTTGATAACATGGTAATATTTTCTCTATGAAGGCTTATTTAAATAATATATTGTTATTATTTATATATTTTTATATATGCAGAATGTACCAAATACATTTTGGTTTGTTTTTTAAAATTTAAAGCAACTACGCAAACTGGAATAGGTTTCCAGGGAGAAGGCCTGAAAGAAATAAGTCCAGAATTAAAAAAAAAAAAGGTTCTGACCCAGATTTTTGATAATAAAACAAGACAATAATATCACACTTCCTTAAGCCATATTACCCAGTACCTGGAGACTGGTGATGGTCCTCCATTTTGATACTCTATGTGATTATGGTCTCTGTCCTTTGAAGGGCAGATTGTGTTGTTTTTTTCTACAGTGCAAAAATAAAGCTCCATGGCTCACGCCTGTAATCCTAGCACTCTGGGAGGCTGAGGCGGGAGGATTGTTTGACCTCAGGAGTTCGACACCAGCCTGAGCAAGAGCGAGACCCCGTCTCTACTAAAAATAGAAAGAAATTAATCGGACAACTAAAAATATATAGAAAAAATTAGCCGGGCATGGTGGCGCATGCCTGTAGTCCCAGCTACTCGGGAGGCTGAGGCA
>CAUYSK010089932.1:0-12010 GCA_963575035.1 Avahi laniger | reverse complement strand
AACCTCAAACTCCTGGGCTCAAGCGATCCTCCTGCCTCAGCCTCCCAAGTAGCTGGGACTACAGGCATGCGCCACCATGCCCGGCTAATTTTTTCTATATATTTTTAGTTGTCCAGATAATTTCTTTCTATTTTTTTTTTTTTTTAGTAGAGAGGGAGTCTCACTTTTGCTCAGGCTGGTCTGGAACTCCTGAGCTCAAACAATCCACCCGCCTCGGCCTCCCAGAGTGCTAGGATTACAGGCGTTAACCACCACGCCCGGCCAAGGCCTTGATTTTTAATGTATGCAAAGCATAATACAATTCCATATGTTTATATAAAATCAGAAAGTTTTAATATGCAATATTTAAAAACTCAGTAGACTAAAAAATGATAGAAATGATCTAACAAGCTATCTCTCATGATCACAATGATTAATTTAAACAAAAAAAAGAAAGTGAAAATACCATTGGTAAAGCATCCTTGCTTTTCGCCGTCCCCAACTGTAAAAGGCACGATTGAAAACAGCAGTTTGCCATCTTATATGAAAAGGGGAGATGCTCAATCCGTTGTTTTCCAGCCAGTCTTCATAAGAATGCTTAAAATAGACAGATGACTAAAAGAGAAAGAAAAGTTCCACATCACTCAATTTTAAAGAATAATTTATAATGTATTAGAAAATAAAAAAAGAAGTATTTTTTTACAGGAAATCAAGATGTTGACTGTTCAAATGTTTATAATCTTAAAGCTTCATGTTTATTCTTCTAAATATTAAAGGTCTCAGGCTAGCTGGTCTGCTGAAGTTAACATTTGGCAAACTATGGCCCATAGGCCAAATCAAGCCTACAGCCTATTTTCATACAGCTTGTGAGCTAAGAATAGTTTTTACACTTTTAAGGGATTATGAAAAAAGGACAACAAAAACCAAAAGTATATGACAGACACCCGAGTGGCCCACAAAGCCTAAAATACCTACTATCTGGCCCTTTACAAAAAAGGTCTGCTGACCGCTGCTTAGAACAGTATGGTCCCATAGAAATGTAATGTGAACCACAAATGCAAGCCACATATGTAATTTTAAATTGTCTAGCAGCCAAATTTTTAAAAGTAAGCAGAAACAGATTTTCATATATTTTTACCCCCAAATATTCAAGATATCATTTCAACATGTAATCAGTATAAAGAAGTTGTTGAGATACTTTTTCTGGAACTAATTTTTTGAAATCTGGTGTCAACTTTACCCTTACAACACATCTCAATTTGGACTAGCTCTGTTTCAAAGGCTCAATAGCCACATGTAGCTAATAGCTACCATATTGGACAACACAGGTCTGGAAGCCTGTGTTATAAGTTAAAAAGACCCCCAACCAATCCAATAGAAGGAACAGGTTAGTTGTTATCAGTGCTTTCTACCTTCTTCTGAGCAACAACTCTAAGAGGTTAGGCTGATTTTGATCATATAAAGTATAAAACTTATATAAAGCCATCTTGGTCTCAGTAACATCTCTTAAATTCTCTGGAGTTGTGGGGATGACTGCTTATACACCGCCCCAACAAGAGTTTTATCTTTAGAGAAGTTTGAGTCCCTGACTAATGTAGGATTTTGGATAACATAAGGCTGGGTTTTATACCTGACATAGTTACAGTAAGCGCAGTAGGTATTTTGTCATATTGATGCTCACTCATGTGAGAAACTTAACTCTATCCCGGAAAGGTATTTCAGCCCTATCATAGTCATAAAAAATGACCTGCACCTGAATATAGGTATTTATTTGCTTTGGATCTGTAATGTTCTCTGCTCTCAGTCTTCAGGTGGTTTTAGAAACCTACTTGTTTTCTAGAACTTGGAAAAGGAGAGTGACACATACCTCCGGCAGATGTCTACTTCATAAATCCTAGAAAAACCAAAGGTGGAACAACATATCAAGCCGGAAGCAGAAAAGCCAAAGGTACAGGCTCCGAAAAGTCGAGCTTTCTCCATTCCCCAGGCAGATAACTCTGAATGTTAGGTCTTTTGCTCAGGTTATACTGCTCTCTTAGGGAGTTCGGGGCTGTCACTGAAATTAGAGTGACATCCTGATCACCTCACACACTTGTGACAGAGGCTGTAGAAGTTTGAAAAGTTCTTTTTATTTTGGCTTTTTTTCCCACATATGCAACATGAAGAAATTATGTGGCTTTTTTCCCAAACAACAAAATCACTGTGGTCTGTATTGCTTATGACATGCTAAGCACTATACTAAGCACTATGTCAAGTACTTTATATCCACACTTCTCAAACACAAACATGTGCAGAGGAATCACCTGGGATCTTGTTGAGATGCAGATTCTGCTTCTGTAGGTCAGGGGTGAGGCCTGAGACTCTGCATTTCTAACAAGCTCCCAGATAATGTAAGCACTGCCGGTCCCTGAACTTCGAGTAGCAAAACTTTATGTGGATACACTAATGTAATCCTCTCTATAATCTCAGGAGATCCTGTTATTATCACTATTTAAAGATGAGAAACCAAGACACAAATAGAAATTTGCCCAAGGTCACAACAGCTAGAAGTGGCAGAGCCCAGCCCTTACTCTAAAGACTATACCGTATAACCTCCTGCACTTTACAAGTTTAAATGCAACGAAGCACAAGTCTCATTTCATTTTATTGTTAAATCTAAAACACACAATACTATAGTTTTCTGTTTAAAATAGTATTCATAACATGAAGGTTTTATTATTCATAATTGGAAGTCTTATTAAACATTTGAGAATTTATATGATCTTATTCCACACATACTGTTACTTCCTGCCCCCATCTCCCTAGTCAATTCCAAAAGGCTGCTGCTTGAAGCATGTGGTCAGACAACTGCTAATTTTTTGCTACCCTTCCCAAATTACTGAAAAATGCACCGTGCACCCAGGGTGTGTGTGGGTAGTGTGAAGAAAGGGGTGCAGGGTGCAAATCAGAATTTGAGTAGTCAGAAACTGATTATCTAAATCCTTGCTACTTGGGTATGCTACTTTGAAGTATGGTCTCTGGACCAGAAGCAGCAGTAGCATTTGGGAACTGGGTAGAAATGCAGAATCTTAGGCCTTAACCCCGATCTGCTTAATCAGAATCTGCATTTTAACTGGAACACCAGATGACCATATGCATTTTAAAATTTGAGACCACTGCTCTAAATCACGACTTGATTTAGATTCATTCCAATACCAGAGTCTTTAGGGGGTCGTGATCTTTGAAAAAACGAGAGAAAACAATGTCTTTCCTAAGCAGACGTTTTATTTTCCTCTCCGGTGCACTGCTGCCGCGGGGTCTGGCATGGCCCCGTCCCTCCCAAGTCTACCACCGGCGCCTCCCGGGCACGACCCAAAGGCTGAGGGGCCTGCACTGCCCCGCACTGCGACAGCGGCAGCCGGGCAGACCGCCACACCCCTCCCGCGGCCAGCAGCACTTACGGGGCCGACGCGCCACGCGGAAGGCCGCACGTGGGCACCAGCCGCGTGGCTTCCAGCCCGGGAGGCGCGAGGCAGGAGAAGAGAAAAGAAGACCTGGGGCGACGCAGGGCCTTCCGCTCCAGCCCTGGGCACCGCGGGCTTGAGCCTTAGGCCCCAGGCCCTCACCTTTAGCACCAAGTCGGTCAGGTACACTGCAGTCCAGCCACCCACTACTACCACCACCAGCGACACCGGAATCATGGCGGCGGCAGCGGCAGAGGCGGGAAGGCGAGCCCTGATGTCCTCCTCCCTGCGCCGCAAACAGCCGACCGCGCCGCGCCTTACAGCCCCAGCATCCGCGCAGGAACCAAGCTACAGCCGGCTCCTTTCCCGCGGTGGCAACGTTTCTCTCCGGACTCTTCCGGCGGGCACACAAGGGCGTGCTTGAGAATACCGGAAAATGGCGCGGGGGCTTATTTTTGTGGGACATTCGGGCGTCGCCGTCCAGGCAGCGGCTCGGTTATGGCGCCTAGTCTTCTAGCTATTTCTGAGGCTTTGGCCCTCCCTGCTGTCTGCTCCCCATTCTCGCCACTTCTGGTCTGGGGTTTGCTGTTCCTTTTAATCTAGCGAGGGTTTGGGGATGATCTGAAGTAATAATCGTCTACCTCCCCGACCCTGTCATAGGTATCCAGATTTGTATTAATTGTGGTTGATTCGTTCTTTTTTTCGAAGTGTAATTTACATACAGCTAAATCATACATATAGATCTCAGTTGTTCATTTCAGTGACTTTTGATAAATGTATATATCCATGTACCCTAATCAAAATAGAGGAACATTTCTGTCTCAGGAATTTCCTTCTCGCGTCCCTTCCCATCAATCCTCCCTTCCCCCCACGTTCTGATTTTTTTTTTAACCTTATTTAAATAGAATGATGCAATAGGTCCTCTTTGTGTCTGGGTTATTTCAATCAATATGTTTTTGCCATTTATTCATGTTGATTAAATTAGTTCCTTTTTTCAATTTCTTCCATTATAAAATTTAAGATTGGTGCTAACGGTTAAAAATTGAAGCTCTGAACATCTATGCATTTTAATGCTGATATATACCTGATTATATATTGAACTAGAGTAGTAGTTTTCACCCTTGACTGCACATTAGGATCACCAAGTAGCTTTTAAAATTCCAGATGCCTATTCAGTAGCTTAGATCAATTAAATCAGAAGCGCACTGGGACCCAAGCATTTATACTTTTTAAGCTCCTTATGTCATTGCATTGTGCAGCCAAGGTTGAGAACCACTGAACTAGATAATCTCTAACAGGAAGGAAAACTAATATTTATTGTTTTTCTATATTCTATTAATGTTCATCTTTAAAAGTTATTTAACTTTCCTGGAAAAGCATCATTAGCAATAATATTATACTAATACCAAAATATAGAGAACATAATACTATCTTAAGAACAAGTATAAATGGACCCTTAACCCCTTTCTAAGTGAAAATACCAGAAACCTGTGTTACAGATATTGCTACTAATTTGCCTCTATCTCTCATACTTTTCCTAAAGTTTTAATCACTTAGCAACATGTCTTTGCCGCTTCAAGAAGTCTTATGACTCAGTTTTACATCTGTTTGTGTATATGTGTTGTTATAAATGACTTCAATTTTCTTTGGACATAGCTGAGTATAAATTATATATGTAAAGTTTATATTCAAGTACCCTGTGACTCCACAATTTTCCATATACAAGTGTTCCAAAAGTCTTGGTGCTGTTTTAAGCTTTGATAATTTCTGAAGTATAAATGCTATGAACTTGCAAAAACCATCACGTATGAAGTTTATTTAAATTTCTTATATGCTTATTTCATTTTGTGAATTTTAAAAAATTTTAAGTTTTACATTTTTTAGTCCCTCTAACAGTAGATGGCAAATGTTGACTGAAACAAAAAATTAAAATACATTTACTGTTCAAAAATTCACAAAGCCAAATAAACATAAAGGAAATTTAAATAATTTTACTTTCAAATTATGTTTTGTGTAAGTTCATAGAATTTATACTTCTGAAGTTGTTAAAACTTAGAACTATACTAAGATTATTGGTACACTATTGTGTTTGATCTGACCTTTGTTTGCTCATATATGACTCATAGTTTTTAACAATATTCTTCCCTGGGAGGAGAATATTAAGAATTGAAATGGCTTCTCTTCTGTTAGCCTGAAGCCTTGTCTGGACCACTTACTGGGACAAGTACCAGCTACCATGTGGCTTTCTGATAGCCCAAAGTATATAGGAAATGAGTTGATTGTGCTTTTCTGTTTCCAGCTTAAAAATTAAGTTATTCAACTGACTTGGCGTTCTCATCAGGGACCCAACAATCAAAACAGAGCACTGAATTGAATCCTGCTGGTTGCTGGAATTTAGCAGTAGCAGTAGCAGAAGCTAGCTAGTGGCAGCAGAAGAGACAAGATAGAGGATGCAAGATGGCAGCAAAGAATACCTGAATTCTAGAAGATCAAGGTATTCTTTCTTGGAATAAATTTGTGACTTAATTTACAAATCATTTCAGGTTTCTCTGAAGTAACTATTTTAAGTAAAGGACACATAGCCAAGTGTTTATTTGTATCATTTTTATTTAGTATATTATTTTTAGTGGGGGTACCAAATATATATTTTGGCTGAATGCAAAGCAGCTTCATGTTAAAAATCAATATTTGGCTGAAGCAGAATATCGCCATGCTGTAATAAACTTTGGAGATAAAAGAATACACATGAAATATAAAAATTAATTTTTTATATTAACATTACAGTTTTATTATTAAAATGTTAGTATTCATTTAGCCATTCCACAATGTATATGTATTTCAAAACAACGTGTTTCACATGATAAATATACACAATTTTTATTTATCAATTGAAAAAATATTAGTATTCAAATTTTCTTTAAAATTTTGAGATGGGATCTCACTATATTGCCCAGGCTGGCCTCAAACTCCTTGTCTTAAGTGATCCGCCTGCCTCAGCCTCCCAATAGCTAGGACTACAGGCATGCATCACCATGCCTGGCTAGTATTTTCAATTTTTTCAATTTTCAATTTTTAAAGTTTGACATTGCATTCAGGAATATTTATTTCTCATCAATGGAAGCAGATAGTTTCCTTCTGGGATCATTATACTCTACATTTATGACACCAACACTAAATTGCACCAGCCAGGATAAGCTGGGTTATGCTTTGGAAACAAACCCTAAAGTCCAGTGGCTTAAAACAACAAATATTTACTTTTTGTTTGTGCTGCATATCCATCATAAACCGGCAGGATGTGCCAGTGGGAGGAGGGTAGTAGGCTGATGGAGACTCCACCATTTTATCATGTCCACGTTTCAAGATGAGGCTTAGGGTTTACCAGGGTAGGGAAAGAGTGGACTAGGGAGTCTACCACTGACAGTGAAATGCCGTAACCCCCGATATGCACGTTACTTCCACCCCTGTTCCATTAGTCAAAACTAGTCAAATAGCTGTGCCTCACTTAAAGGGCAGGGGAAGTGCAAGCCCCAGTACACCTAGAAGTAGAGAAGAATATTCCCAGAAGTAAACACTAGTGCTGTCTACAACATAAATAGATGCTCACTTTTACCTAAGGAGGATACAGTGGCAGATAATATTTGGTTAGCTCTGCCATTATGGGATACTGCTAGTGTTGATGCTGCCACAAAATTATTAAGCTTTTCTTTTTAATAGGAACTCAGTAAGGTAAAGTTTCATCGCCACTTAAAATCCTAGTCTTGGTGTTGTTGCCGATGGTGGTGCAGTTTGATTGAAGTAGTCCCACAAATGGAAGCTTCAAGTACCAGTTGAAGAAAATATTTTCTGAATTTTTTCAGAAAGTGTTGTCCTCACTTGTATTTTTTATTTCATATATATATATATGGGAAATTTTTCTTTGCCTGCACTTGGTGCTTTACACAGTCACTTGAATAAAATTTGTCCTTAAACCTTGGTTCTACCACTGTGTTACCTTGCCGCATTCTGAGTAATTTCTTGAAATCTTTCAGTTCATTAATTCTCATTTCAACTGTGTCTAATCTGCTGTTTTAATCAGTCTATCCATTTTATAATTCTAATTATTTTATTTTTTATTTCTTGAAATTGTTTTTGTTTCAAATATGATTTGACGTTTTTTAACTCTGTCTTGTTCCTTAGTCATACTTTCAATTCTACATATTAAACATGTTTATTATATTTTATGTATCTGATAATTCCAGTATCTGTAGTATCTGCATGTCTGGTCCTTTGTTTCTGTTGACTGTTGCTTATAATGACCTGTGGTTTTTTTCTTTTTCATGGCAAACTCATGTTTGTTGAGACTCTATCTGGTGCAAGTACTTAATGCCTGGGCTTAAGGTAAGTTCCTACAGAGAGGATTGACATTTGTTTTTGCCAAGTACCTAGGGTTCTCATTAGCCTGGGGTCACTTAAACTAAATCATTAATGTGGGGTTTTTCTTTAGGTCACAATTTTAGGTTCAGGATTAGAAGCATGGCGTCCAGTTGTGGTAGACTGTTCTGAAATGGGTCCTCGTGACCCCTGCCTCTTGGTATTCATACCTTGTGTAATCCACTCCCTGTATGTGTGGGCTGGACCTAGTGATATGCTACTAACAAATATTTAATAGAATACAGCAAAAATGATGGGCTATCACTTCTGTGATTAGGTTATAAAAGACTGTGACTTCTGTCTTGCTTATTCCCTTTCTCTGACTCTCCTCACTTGCTCGCTTTGAAGCAGGCTACTATGTTGTGAGCTGCTCTATAGAGAGGCCCATGTGGCAAGGAGCTGAAGGCAGCGTCCTGCCAATAGCCAGCAAGGAGCTGAGGCCCTTGGATCAACAGCCTGTGAGGAATGGAACCCTGCCCACAAGTACATGAGTGAGCTTGGAAGCAGATCCTTCCCCAGTTGAGCCTTGAGATGACTGCCATCCTCGCCAACACCTTGACTCCCACCTGTGAGCGACCCCGAGCCAGAAGACCCAGCTAAGCCATGCACAGATTCCTGACCCACGGAAATGGTGAGATATTTAACGTTATGGTTTCAAGTCACTAAGTTTTGGAGTAATTTGTTATTCAGCAGTGGATAACTAATATACCAATCAAGAGTGGCCATAGTCCCCCTCTATTATGTATAGGCTTAGCCATATCTGGATCACTCTTTCCAGTTATGGCCATCAATCCTTAAGGATACTGGAACAAGCCAGAAAGTACTCTAAGGAAGACTGTTGTGGGGGTGGTGGTGGTGGTGGTAAAATGTCTGAGAAATATGTCATATGAAGAACAGGTGAATGAATTGTGTGTATTATACCTACAAAATTGACCTATGATAACTTTTCAAATGTTTGAAAACATGGTAGAAAAGAAGCCAGAACTAGGAGCAATAGAAATTACTAAGACTTATAGATCTCAAAACCTCCCGGAGGCCAGTTCATAATCAGGAGATTTCATAGGAGACTTTTTTCTCTTCCATACATAGCCAAGGCCGAGAGTGGCAAATTTCTTCTCTTTTTTCTTTTTTTTTTGAGCAGAGTCTCACTCTCTTGCCTGGACTAGAGTGCCGTGGCGTCAGCCTAGCTCGCAGCAACCTCAAACTCCTGAACTCAAGCGATCCTCCTGCCTCAGCCTCCCGGGAAGCTGGGACTACAGGCACGTGCCACCGTGCCCAGCTAATTTTTTCTATTTTTAGTTGTTTGGCTAATTTCTTTCTATCTATAGTAGAGACGGGGTCTTGCTCTTCTCAGGCTGGTCTCGAACTCCTGAGCTCAAGCAATCCTCCCTCCTTGGCCTCCCAGACTGCTAGGATTACAGGTGTGAGCCACTGCGCCTGGCTAAATTTCTGTAAATTCATGTTCTGGGAGTGGCTGGTTTGTTCTGGTTGGCCCTCTCATGGTCAGTGTCCAAGTCTTTGAGCTTTAACATCTGTCCCCACTGAGGGCCTGTTAAAATAGCAGCTCTCGGCCACATGAGATCAGCAGATGACATCAGGGCAGCTATCAGCTTTAGAGCTCACTTACCTCTCTTGGATTTATGTTTTTTCATCCTGTATTTTTTTTTTTAACCTCTGAGGATTTCTTTTACTTTTCAATATCTCAACTATACATTTAGGAAATCTTTTTTTCTTTTTCTTTTTTTTTTTTTTGAGACAGAGTCTCACTTTGTTGCCTGGGCTAGAATGCTGTGGCATCAGCCTAGCTCACAGCAACCTCAAACTACTGGGCTCAAGCAATCCTTCTGCCTCAGCCTCCCAAGTAGCTGGGACTATAAGCATGCGCCACCATGCTTGGCTAATTTTATATATATATATATTTTCAGTTGTCTGGCTAATTTCTTTCTATTTTTTTAGTAGAGATGGGATCTCACTCTTGCTCAGGCTGGTCTCGAACTCCTGAGCTCAAATGATCCACCCACCTCAGCCTTCCGGAGTGCTAGGATTACAGGCGTGAGCCACCGTGCCCGGCCCATTTAGGAAATCTTTAAAATATTTTATCTAATATTTTGGGTATTTTTGTACTAGGAGGGTTTTTTCAGGATGGTTCATAGGCCATATTGCTGGAAATGGAAGTCCCTGTAGATTTGACTTTTTAAAACTGTGGTAAAATATACATAACAATTTGCATTTTAGCCATTTTTAAGTGTATAATTCAGTGTTAATGCCAGAGTTGCATAACCATCATCATTATCTATTTCCAGAACTTTTTTTTATCTTCCCAAACAGAAATTCTATACCAATTAAATAACTCCCCATTCCTCCTCCCCCCAGCCCCTGGTAACCTCCTGTGGACCTGTTTTACAGGGAGAAGTTACTGCAGATCTTTGAGAATATATCTGCAAAAGCCCAGGTAGTCTCAGACCCAAAGTTGAGAAAAAATGGTCAAAGACTAGAAATTTAACATCCTGGAATTACACCAAGAAAGTGCTATTGATTATCACTGTGCTCTGTGCCCATGTCCAGTGCCTTTTAAAGTTGAAATGTGCTGACAATATTTATATTTAAGAAAGTACAATTGGTTTCTTGTCATTCTCCAGATGCCATGCTAATTCTCAATTTTACCTTTACAATTTTCAGAAAAAAAAAAAATCCAAAAATCATCCTGCATGGAATACCTGGTACAGGCTAGTAGATATTGCTAAGAAGAACAAGACAAAAGCTTCCTACACTTTAGGTGAAGGGTCAGTTATTTGTACTGGTACACAATCATTAAAAAGAAATAATTACTTGGTGGTATCTTTTCTCTATGGAGGGTCAATTAACTTTCTAACTGAGGATATGTGAGAGGACGAAATATATTACTGGCTAAACATTCTTTACTTCTCTCCTCATAACTGTCTAGTAAAGAGAATTTTGTCTTTTCTATTCTTTTCTGCATCTTTCATTATGCCGAATTGGGAGAACAAGATGGACTTAGGAAGAGGTGGGTAAGAGGAAAGGATTTAGCAAAAAGCCAAGTCAAGGCTGGTATTAAGATAGAAAGAAGGGAAAGTTGAAAGAAAAACTACCTGCCTGATATCAGATAGAGTTTTAGGGTTTGGTCAGTGAGAGTCACTGTAGCAGAATTGGGGAAGAGAAAAAAGCTGACTTAAGATGGCTGCTGTCACTTATTGTTTGGATGGCCTTTAATGCTCTTTGTTGTTTTTGTGGTTTTCTTTTATTTGAGATGTTACTCATGTACATTCAGGTGCACGATCTTAAGAGTTGAGCTCAGTGCATTTTTACATGGGTCTATACTTGTGTCACCTCCACCCAAATCAAAATACAGACATACCAGCACCCCATGTATCTTCTCACCCCTTTCCCAGTCACCAATCCTCCCACTGGCCCTAAGATGTAACCATTCTCCTGGTTTCTGTCACCATAGATTAGTTCTTGCCTGTTTTGTAACTTCATAAAAATGGAATCATACAGTCAGTATGCACTCTTTTGTGTCAGATTTCTTTCATTATATCTATAAGATTGATCAAAATTGTTTTATGTAGCAAAAACAGGTTTTTTAAATCACTGTGTAGTATTTCATAGATTATTTATCTATTCTATAGTTGATGGACATTTGGACGTTCCAGTGTTTGGCTATTATGAATAACAGTTCTATGAACATTCTTGTCTATATATGCTGGTGAACATAGTCACTCATTTATGTTGGCTGTGTGTCCAGGTGTATAATTACTTCATAATAGAGTGGACATATCTGAATCTTTAGTTTCTGTTGTCAGGTAGTTTTCTAAAGTGGATGTACCAATGTACACTCCTACCACTAATACAAGAGTGTTCCAGTTGCTCTTTATCCTTGCCTGGACTTGGTATTTTTAGTCCTTTAATTTTAGTCAACTTGAATGTTTTTGGAGGGGCACAAGAAGAGATTAGAAATCCTTTTAAATTATTTTGGTTATTTTTTTTTTTTTTGAGACAGAGTCTCACTCTGTTGCCCGGGCTAGAGTGCTGTGGCGTCAGCCTAGCTCACAGCAACCTCAAACTCCTGGGCTCAAGCGATCCTACTGCCTCAGCCTCCCAAGTAGCTGGGACTACAGGCATGTGCCACCATGCCCGGCTAATTTTTTCTATATATTTTT
>CAUYSK010089929.1:0-29112 GCA_963575035.1 Avahi laniger | reverse complement strand
CACTTAGGTGTTGATCAGTGAAACCAATTTGCTGGTGAGTACATGTGGTGCTTATTTTTCCATTCTTGGGATACTTCACTTAGTAGAATAGGTTCCAGCTCTATCCAGGAAAATACAAGAGGTGCTATATCACCATTGTTTCTTAAAGCTGAATAGTACTCCATGGTATACATATACCACATTTTATTAATCCACTCATCTGTTGATGGGCACTTGGGTTGTTTCCACATCTTTGCAATTGTGCACTCATACACTACTGGTGGGACTGCAAACTAGTGCAACCTCTGCGGAAAGCAATATGGAGATAACTTAAAGAGATACAAGTAGATCTACCATTGGATCCAGCAATCCCATTACTGAGCATCTACCCAAAAGAACAAAAGACATTCCGTAAAAAAGACATCTACACTCGAATGTTTATAGCAGCACAATTCATAGTGAGTTTTGAACTTGAGTAGTGTCAGTTCTCCAATTTTAATCTTCTTCTTCAATATTGTGTTGGCTATTTTGAATCTTTTGCCTCTCCATATAAACTTTAGAATCATTTTGTTGATATTGACAAAATAGCTTGCTCAGATTTGATTAGAATTGCATTGGATCTGTAGGTCAAGTTGGGAAAAATGGGCATCTTGAAAATACTGAGTCTTTCTATCTAAGAACGTGTAATATCTCTTCATTTATTTAGTTCTTTTTCGATTACTTTCATCAGAGCTTTGTAGTTTCCCTGTTCTATATTAATATACATATTTTTGAGATTTATTCCTAAGCACATCATTTTGGGGAGTGCAAATGTAAATTGTATTGTATTTTTAATTTCAAATGCCACTTTTACATTGCTGTTATATAGAAAAGTGACTGATTTTCATATATTAACCTTTTATCTTGCAACCTTACTATAATTGCTTATTAGTTTTAGGAATTTTGTTGTTGATTCTGTCTGAAATGAATGCAGCTTCTGCCACTTTCTTTTGATTAGTATTAGCATGGTATATTTTTCTCCATCCATTTACTGTAATATATACATGTGTATTTATTTAAGGTGAGTTTCATGTACATAATATAGTTGAGTTTTATTTTTTGATTCACTCTGACAATCTCTGTTTTTTAGTTGGTATACTTAGATCATTAACCTTTAAGGTGATAACTTATATAGTTCAATTAATATCTACCATATTTATTTCTCTTTTCAATTTGTTGCCCCTGTTTTTTGTTTATGTTTTTGCCTTCCAAACATTTTCTGTCTTTTGTGGTTTTGATTGAGCATTTTCTATTAGGTTATTAAGTATGAAACATCCTATTTCCTTAAGTACTAAGTTTGACAGTTGATATTTCTGACATTTCAATTTGACACTTCTTGTTTTATCTTTATTGTGTAGGTAAATCCTCAGTCTTTCAAATGCATGGTTTGGCTTGTGATTATCTTTCAAAAAATTTTAGAGCAATTTTTGTGAAATCATGGATAAGTTCATGTTATTTTTTAATATGAGTTCCGTCATGAAACCAAGCAGTGAAGACAGCTCAAAATATCAACAAAATGTTTGAGAAGGATGTGGCTAATGAACTCACAGTACACTGATGTACACATCAGTGTACATCAGTGTACTGTGAGTGAACACACTGGCATTTATCTAGCTTGGTGTTCTCTGCGCTTGTTTCTGTAGTTTTCTGTCTATAATAATGACTGAGAATTTTCCCCAACTTAAGTTTTAGAAGTTTTTATGTCACATCTTCACTCAGATTCTTTCCTAAGCATGTCCACCCTACTGATGAAATGTCATCCAAGGCATTCTTCATTACAAAGGCATTACGGTGGTTTCGATCCCTAGCATTTTTCTCCGATTCTTTCTTGGAATATCCATTTCTCTGATGACATTATCCATCTCCTTTTAAATGTTGTCTGTCTTTTTCCATTAAAGCCTTTAGCATATTAACCATACTTTTTAAAAATCTCTTGTCAAGTAATTCCAACATCACTGCCATGCTTCTGATTCTACTTCAGTCCCTGCAAACTGTGTTTTTTGCCTTTTATTATGCCTTGAAACTTCTTAAAAGGTAGACATGAAGTTCTGGATAAAAGAAACTATAGTCAATAAATAAGCCTTTAGTAATGTAGTGGTAAGTAAATAGAGAAGGGAAACATTTGACTTAAATCCTAGTATGTCAGTGAACTTGTGCCCCTGGATTGTGAAGCTCACAAGTCCCCTTAGGTGGGACAGGACTGCTGAAAGGGGCTGTAGTTATGTATTTCCCTCCCCTAGGTGGGTTAGGCTCTGATATAACCTTAGAAGTTTAGACACGGGTAAAGCAGTTTCTCCTGTGGACAAGCCTTGTTAAGAAGAACAGAATGCTCTGGCATATTTCAGAATGGTGATTTTTCCTCTCTTCCCACCAGAAACATGAGAGTTTTTTTTTTTCCCCCCCGTATTCATTGTGAGGACCTAGTAGAACTTTTAGAGGCAAGATTCACAGAAGTGTGAGGAGCCCCCTATAACTGGGTCCACCTGGAGTTTCTACCCTCAGACTTGTCCACACTGAGCTTCTGAAAATGCATCAATTATAGCTTAGAGTTTCTGACCCTGGTACTGGCTTTTGAAGAGGTTTCTGCTCATAGATTTCTACTAGGGTAAGTGGGATGTTCTGTATCCACCTGTCTCTCTCTCCAATCTTGCCCTTCAATTTGCCCTGTGATCTCACTTCCCTGATGGATCTAAGACGAGTCGTTGATTTCTCACTTTGTTCAGATTTTTACTTGTTGTCAGCATGGAGTGAAGATGTCTAAGCCCCTTATATGCCAGACCAGAAATCAGAATTTGTAATAATTAAAAATTTTTATTTTTTAATAATGGCCTTAATTAACAACCAGTTTGCAAATTTTCTAAAAATTTAACAATCATTTCCTGTGAGCCAGTTTGTGGGTGGGGAGAGATGGGGCTCCAACACGCCACCACCTTCATACGTTACATAACATACTTGAACATCTGTTATTGAGTGATTTGTTTTTAAATAGTGTGTGTTACCAACTTTCTATGAAAGATGAAAAATTAGTGCATATACTGTTTTTTCTTTATTCTTCCCACATTTACCCTGAAGTTTCTCATCTCTCTGCCATATTTTATTATTTAAGTCCCTATAAAAACCAATGACAAGTCATTAATGTACATTGCATATCATCAGAGATACTAACCAGTGTAATTAGAAAAAAAAGAAAGAAATAAAAAAAGTAAAAAGAGGAAAAAATCAACAATAAACTTATCAATGTGATAGAGTAAGAGAGATTTCCAAGCAGGAAGCAGAAACTAGATATTATAAAGCAAAAATTGACCAAATGAGTTATAGGAAGAACTTGATAAATTTGATCACATATAAACATTAACTTATATGGGAGGAAAAGTAGTAGGAGTATCCTTAATAATTGCTTATAACTTAATTTTTAAAAATTTAACATGGCAGAGAAAAGAACACATAGAGACAGATTTCTCCATGGTGCCTTAAGCAAGCCAAACAGGGGTCAAAGTTTATGCCTCCTCCCCAAAAAAATTCTTTTATTTTTAAATAATCTTTTTTAAAGAATGGCTTTGGTATTACAGAAAAGTTATGAAGAGTTTTTTTCCCTTTTATTTTTTTATGGAGATAAAAATCCCATATTATGAAATTAACAATTTTAAAATGAACAATTCAGTGGCATTCAGTGCATTCATAATGTCATACAACAACCACGTCTGTCTAGTTCCAAACATTTTCATCACCCCAAAAAGTGACCCTGTATCCATCAGGCAGTTGTTCCCATCCCCCGCTCCCCCAATTCCTGGCAACGAGCAATCTGTGCTCTGCCTCCATGGATTGAACTATGCTGATTAGTTCGTACAAATAAAATCACACACTATGTGGCTTCTTTTGCATCCAACTTCCTTTACTTCACGTACTGTTTCCAAGGTTTATCCACCCACTAATCTTAAAGGCTTTTCGAGTTCTGACACAAACAAATTGAAAATGTATTATTTTCTTCCTCAATTCACAGCCTTTCTTTGCTTTTCACTCTGTGTTGATCGTGATTGGAATCATGTCAAGTCATAAGTGGGGCTTTAGATTTTCTCTTAAAAGGCTTTTACTTTCAATTTCCTAGTTGCATCTAAAAAGTAAATGTAGACATCTAGAGTAGGTAATGATATCAGTGAGGATATGAGAGTAAAATCTACAATAAATTAAAATAACTCAGAAAAACTACCCAGGGATAATTGTGAATTTACTAAATTATTAAAATTTAGTAAAATTGGCCGAGTGCGGTGGCTCACACCTGTAATCCTAGCACTCTGGGAGGCCAAGGCGGGTGGATTGTTTTGAGCTCAGGAGTTCGAGACCAGCCTGAGCAAGAGCGAGACCCTGTCTCTACCAAAAATAGAAAGAAATTAATTGGACAGCTAAAAATACATAGAAAAAAATTAGCCGGGCATGGTGGCGCATGCCTGTAGTCCCAGCTACTCGGGAGGCTGAGGCAGTAGGATCCTTTGAGCCCAGGAGTCTGAGGTTGCTGTGAGCTAGGATGATGCCACGGTACTCACTCTAGCCAGGGCAACACAGTGAGACTCTGTCTCAAAAAAAAAAAAAAAAAATGTAGTAAAATAAAACCTGGGCCACCGTCGCACAGCTTCAGAAGGGCCATTCGCATTTAGGTCCACAGTCGGTCAGTTTGATCCACATGAGTATAACTGTATCAATACGTTACCATGGTGGTTACAACTATTTTACTTTATTCGCCTGATCTGTACACTTATGCACTTCAGACTCATCCCCAGAAATGGTTCTCATCATTTATCACTTTTATTCTCAGAGGGCAAGAAGTTTACAAGCCACAAAACGTGTACCTAAAAGATTAAAGAATTGAGTCACAGTATTAGTGCTAAATTGAAGAAATATCAGAAGGGAGAAAAGAAAGCAGAAGTAAAGTGATTGAAACTCGGAAACGTACTGGTGTTTTATTAGAAACACAATGGCTCCCAGAGCGCTGTACTGAAGGAAGCGCCAACTGCAAAATGAAAAGCTGAAATAAGAGTAGCGTGAGACCGGTGTTAAGTATTTTGCTTGCGAGAAATTACTTGAAATGGGATAGGTCCCTAAACTCCTTAGTATCATTTTATATGTTTTCTCATAACTATTACTCATCCTCTGGCCCACGGGTCGTCTTTTGCATTGGCACGTGCTGCTGAGCAATTCCCTGTCGCGGACAGATTGCAGAGAGGGGAGCAACCCGGGAAGGGTGAGCACACGTCTGCTGTGAAATCCGACGTTTCGGGGATGGATGGCGTTTAGTCCAGCTCATTCCTCCGTGGATGCTCATGTGGGAAAATCATCTAATTTTTTTAAAAAGCTTCTGAACTGCTGCGAGGGTTCTTCCTGGATTTTGCATAGTTCTCCTCAGTTGCACACGTAACTCCTTAGAGATGCATTTTGCAAGTGAAGTCTTTCAATATGTCAGGCTCTTTTCATTTAAGCTTACACATTTCAGATGTTGGACTATTGTAGCTGAATATTTCTCTCCCTTGCCTTCTCCTAAAATGACCCGAGTGTAAAGTAAAACCTTGGTTTGTTTGCAAGGAAAATGCACTCTTCAGTTCCAGGTTTCCGGGTGAGGGCATCTGTCACTGTGCTGCCTTTAATTAATGATAACTGTGGCGGGTCAGCTTGCTTTTCTCTAACACGAATTCATCATATGACTTGTCAGTATCATGCAAATGTGAGAATACAGCCCTTAAAAAGCCATAAAAATAAGTTACTAGTTAAAAAATATTTCAATTTTTTAAAGAAATTCACTGGATGACTTTCCCATGGATATATTTTGTTAAATTGCATATCCAGAGTACAATACGGAAATCAGGTGGGAAATTTGTCTTCTAACATCTTTTTTCTTTCTTTTTTTTTTATTTCAGCATAATATGGGGGTACAGATGTTTAGGTTACGTGTGTTGCCCTTGCTCCCCTTCCCCCCCTCAGTCCAAGTTTCAAATATGTCCATCCTATTGCGTGGTGCGCATTGCCAGCTTTTTTCTTAATTCCCATTAATCCATACAGAATTTGGTTTCTTATTTGAGACTATTGTAAATAGTCTTTTCATCAGAATCGGAGATTATAAACTAATCCTACCTTTTAATAATGGACATATAGAATATTCATTAAAAGGAGTTATAAATTCCCTCAACTAAGCAGACATGGTATATTCAGTTTAACACAAAACACATTTCATTCTAGTCACGGGACCTAACTTTTCTTAAACCTCAGTATCTAAATAATTTGGCCCTCGAACTAAAATATTCAGAGCCTAGCAGTTGTGGTGTGACTTTCATTACACTATGAAAAGAGCCCTGTTGGGGACACAGTATACCTGGGATGTGGGTCCAGCTCTCTCTAACTACCTGCGTGAACGTGAGCGTGTTACTGCATCTGTCTGTGCCTGTTTTCTCACCTGCGGGAAAAGGATTTGAAATGAAGCACTAGTTCTTAACCAGGAGACCATCAGATCACTCTGGGATTTTTTTTTTTTCCAAAATGTATTTGTCCACACCTCCCTCCCTTTCTCCAGCCCTATTCTGATTTAATGGACTTGGGACAGTTCACTTCCAGTTAAATTTGTCTCGGGCAGATGATGTCCCTCGTCTGATCCAGCTCCACAAGCTGTGACTCCAAAATCACCACAGCTGTAGCTGCAGCATTTACAGCAATAATAGCAGCAGCAATGGCATTATAAAAAGCATTTATATCCATTTCTAGCAGTGACAGTCTTGATCCCATACACCTTTCTGATGAGAAATAGGTTCGCTTTTCTCAATCTATTATGACAACAAAAATCTTGAAGTATGATGTAAGATATGGTCCAACATATATTTCAACAAGAATGAGGAACATTTGAAAGTAGAATGGTCCTCACTCAACTTCGCCCTAGTGGAAAGATGGAACTGGAATAGGGATTTTGTAACCACTGCATATTTTAGTAATCCCCCTACCCAGAGCCCAGGGGGCCAACAAGTCAGGCCAGGGAAAGTAAAAAAAGCAGACCCTTCTCAGGCTCAGAGTGGGAGTGTTCATTGGTGATCTGAGAAAAAGTGCTTCATCTTGGTTTTAGTTAACGTGTGGTTGTATAGCCAGGGCCAGCCTCATGAACATGTGACCTGTATAGTCGCAGAGGGTCCCAAGCTCAGAAAGCCCCCGTGCTGAGTGTAATGCTCTGCTCTTATTGTCTTGAAATTCTTAATAACTTTTTAAAAAGGGTCTTGCATTTTCATTTTGCACTGGACCCTACAAATCATGCAGCCAGCTCTGCTTGTGGCTATAAAACCTAGCACTCTGATAAAACTAAGCATTCCATATCATTTTATTTGATTCTTTTATTTTTTCTTTGGGGGTTACTCTTTTCTTTCCTAGTTCCGTCATTGGCAAGCAGTGTCACCTTCCCTGGATGCCACTGTACTTGAGCCATGTAGCAAGCCTGTCCTTTTCAGTTCTGGTGACAAGCCCGCTCCAACCACTGCAGCTTTGTTCTTACCACCTCTGCACACAACAACCTCATTACCATCCATCTTCCCCATCGAGAGAGGAAGATTTGCTTCCTCACACCCAGATCACTGTAATTACAACACTTCAAAAATTGACAACAAAGGCAAGTGGCTGCCAAATAGTTCTTATATACTGGCCTCCTCTAAGCAGAAGTGAATTTCAGAAGATTATTTCCTTGAGAATAACAAAATATTAACAGGAAAAGTGGGAAAGTAAGGAGCCTACAAAATTTTATTTCTTCTTCCTGCTTTTAATAGCCAACGATAAGGCCCTGGGCATTTGCTAAAAGGCTATTTCTGTTATGTTAGTAAATTGCTATTTAGGGCCACAGATCAATAAAACTCCTCCACAAATTATTAGATTTATAATTTAGATATTTACAGAATAGGGACACTAAAATATTTCTTTTTGGGATTCAAAGCAGTTAATCTATGATTTTTAATTGAAATATAAATTTGCAGATCTTTATGGGGTAAATGTGATATTTTGTTACATGATAGAGTGTGTAAATGCTCAAGTCAGGGTATTTGCAGAGTTCATCACCTCAAGTATGTATCATTTCTATCTGTTGGGAACATTTCAAGTCCTCTCTTCAGCTATTTTGAAATATACAAGACATTGTTTTTAACTATAGTCAACTTAGTCTGCTATCAAACATTAGAACTTATTCCTTCTATCTAACTGTATGTTCATACCCATTAATAACCTTCTCTCCTCTCCCTCCCCAACCCGCACACCCTTCCCAGCCTCTGGTAGTTGTCATTTTACTCTCCGCCTCCATGAGTTCAACTTTGGCAGCTCCCACATGTGAGTGAGAACATGCAATAGTTGTCTTTTTGTGCTTGGATTATTTCATTTAACATAATGACCTCCAGTTCCATCCCTGTTGCTGCAAATGGCATGATTTTATCCTTTTTTATAGCTGAATAGTATTTCTTCATGGATACGCACCACATTGTCTTTACCTGTTCACCCATTGATGGACACTTAGGTTGACTCCATACCTTTGCTATTGTGAATAGCGCTACAATAAACATGAGTGTAAGTATACATTTGATATGCTTATTTCTTTTACTTTAGATAAATATGCAGTAGTGAGATTACTGGATTACAGGCTAGTTCTATTTTTAATTTTTTTTTTTTTACACCTTCTTCTAACTTTTATTATATCTTTTCTTTTTATAAAATAACCAGATTGTAAAAATTTATAAGATGCCAACTAGCAAAGAAGAAATATCACACATCCCATCATTCAGAGATTGTACATTCAAATATACTTTTTTTTTTTAATTTTTTAAATTTATTTCAGCATATTATGGGGGTACAGAAGTTTCTGTTACATATGTTGCCCTTGCCCCCACCTCCCTCCCTAAGTCCGAGTTTCAAATATGTCCATCATTACCAATTGATGATGAGCACATGTGGTGCTTGTCTTTCCATTCTTGGGATACCTCACTTAGTAGAATGCAGGCCAGCAAACATATTTTTAATTTTTTAAAAAATGTCCATACTGTTTTCCATAGTGGCTGTGCTAATTTATATTCCCACCAAAGTGTATAAAATTTCCCCTTTTTTCTGCATCCTCACCAGCATCTATTATTTCTTATCTTTTTAATAATAGCTATTCTAACTGAGGTAAGATGCTATCTCATTGTGGTTTTGATTTGCATATCCCTGATGACTAGTGACATTGAACATTTTTTCATATGCCTGTTGGTCATTTATATGTCTTCTGTTGAGAAATGTCTCCTCATTTATTTTTCTCACTTTTGAGTTCCTTGTATATTCTGGACATTAGCCCCTTGTTGAATGAATACTTTGCAAGTATTTTCTCCCATGCAACAGATCGTCTCCTCATTTTGTCAATTATTTCCTTTGCTGTACAGAAGTTTTTTGGTTTAATATAGTCCCATTTGTCTGTTTTTGTTGCTTGTGCTTTTGAGGTGTTAGCCATAAAATCTTTGCCTGTGCCAATGTCCTAAAGTATTTCCCCTAATGTTTTCTTGTAGTGGTTTTGTAATTACAGGTCTTATGCTTAAGTCTTTAATCTATCTTGAGTTGATTTTTGTGCAAGTTCAGAAAAATGAGTCTAGTTTCATTCTTCTGCATATGGATATCCAATATTTCCAGCATCATTTATTGAAGAGGGTGTCCTTTCCCCAGTGTTTGTTTTTTCTGTGCCTTTGTCAAAAATGAATTGGCTGTAAATGCGCAGATTTATTTCTGGATTTATCTCTGGGTTCTCCATTAGTCTATGTGTCTGCTGCTGTTATACCAAGACCATGCTATTTTGGCTACTATAGCCTTGTAATGTATTTTGAAGTCAGTTAACGTGATGCCTCTGGCTTCGTTCTTTTTGCTCAGGATTGCTTCGTTTATTCAGGCTCTTTTCTGATTACATATGAATTTTAGAATTTTTTTTTTCTATTTCTATCAAACACAACATCGGTATTTTGATAGGGATTGCATTGAATCTATAGATTTCTTTGGGCATTATGATCATTTTAACAATATTCTTTTTTTCTGACCCATGAGCATAGGATGTCTTTCAATTTGTTTGTGGCCTCTTCAGTTTTTTCATCAGTGTTTTGTAATTTTCCTTGCAGCAGTCTTCCACCTCCTTGGTTAAATTTATTCCTAGGTTTGTTGGGGATTTCTTTGTTTGTAGTTATTGTAAATGGGATTGACTTCTTGATTTTTTTCTCAGCTACTTAATTATTGGTGTGTAGAAATGTTACAGATTTTATATGCTGATTTTGTATCCCGCCACTTTTCTAAATTTATTTATCAGATCTAAGAGTTTATTGGTAGAGTCTTCAGGTTTTTCTAAAAATACTATTATATCATCTGCAAAGAGGGACAATTTGACTTTCCCTTTCCAGTTTGGATGGCTTTTTATTATATTGCCTGATTTATCTGGCTAGGACTTCCAAGTGTTGAATAGGAGTGGTGAAAGAGGACATCCTTGCCCTATTCGAGTTCTTAGAGAAAAGACTTTCAGCTTTTCCTTATTTAGTATGATATTAGCTGTGGGTTTGTCATATATGGCCTTTATTATTTTGAGGTGTGATCCTTCTATGCCTAGTTTGTTGAGAATTTTTATCATGAAGGGCTGTTGAACATTATTGCATGCTTCTTTTGTGTCTATTAAGGTGAACAGTTTTGTCCTTCATTCTGTTGATGTGTTGTATCTTGTTTATTGATTTGCAGATGTTGAACCATCCTTGCATGTCTGGAATAAATCTCACATTATCATTGTGTATTATTTTTTTAATGTGCTGTTATATTTGCTTTGCTAGTATTTTTTTAAGGATATTTGCACCTATGTGTTAGCTCTGGAGCTGAAAAGGAGACACATGAAGCCTCATGTGTAGCAAAATGCTATTTATTTTGAGCATCTGGGTACAGATGGGTGGAGGCCAAAAAAACAACCACAAGAGAAAAGGGGAGAGTGGTGGGTTTTATAGTAGGTTTGGATGGAAGTTTGGGGAGGGTAAATTTTTTTTTTTTTTTCTGAACATTAACCAGTTCTGCAACCACCTGTGGTCAGAGTTAGATTTACAACCTCCGGACTCTCCAGACTCCCGTGGCTATTGTTTTACGAGCCTTATGATCACTATCTAAGTTTTCCATTAACTGCATTCTGCCTTATACATACCTTTCAGGTTCTCATCTGCAACAATCCTGACACTATGTTCATCAGGGATATTGGCCTGCAGTTTTCTTTTTTTGTTATGTTCTTGTCTGGTTTTGGTAAAAGAGGAATGGTGGCCTCATAGAATAAGTCAGGAAAAATTGCTTTCTCTTCAATCTTTTGGCATAGTTTCAGGAGAATAGGTGTTCTTTGAAAGTTTGATAGAATTTGGCAGTGAAGCCATCTGGTCCTGCACTTTGTTTTGCTGGGAAACTTTTTATTACTTAATCAAACTCATTATTTGTTCTTAGTCTGTTCAGGTTTTCTATAATATTTCTTCCTGATTCAATCTTGCTAGGTTATATATGTCCAGAAATTTAACAATCTAATGATGCATCTCAAGGAACTAGAAAACAAGAACAATCCCAACCCCAAATTTGTAGAAGGAAAAAAATAATAATAAAAATCAGAGCAGAAATAAACAAAGTAGAGATTAAAAAATAATACAAAGGATCAATAAAATGAACAGTTGGTTTTTTGAAAAGATAAACAAAATCAATAAACCACTGGCTAAAGTAACCAAGAAAGAAGAGAGAAGACCCAAATAAAGGCAGAAATGAAGAGGAGATATTAATATTACAACTGATATCACAAAAACAGAAAAGATCACCAGAGACTATTTGAACAATTATACACTAACAAACTTGAAAACTGAGAGGAAATGGATACATTTTTCTTTAGCCCCCGTATGTCTACCAAATTACTGAGTTCTGGTTGTTTTCTTTGAAATTTCTTGCTTTTCTCTTGCCCTACTGTGCCCAACAGATCTCTCCTTTCACCAAACTCCATGGCAGAGATGGGCTAGTTGTACATCAACTTTTTCTTTTACTTCTGGACAAAATAACCTGCTGGCATCTTATAAATCACATAAAAACATGAATTTTAAATAAACTTTGGGAGGAGATATTGTTTCTGCATGTTGGAGTTCTTGCAGATCACATTTACAACTCTCTATTGGTATCGTGATGTTGACAGAGCAATAGATGTCCTACGAATAAGTGCACTGACCATTTAGCTAACCCCTTAGCCAGCATTTGGGATGCATTTTAAACTCTTCAGCTTAGCACCTAAATCCTATTATAATTTATTCTTTGCTTCCCACCATCGCCACTCCTAAAATGCAACCACACAGACTATTTACTCTAAGTATTAGCAACTATAATGCTTCATGCTTTGTATATGCTATTTATCTTTTCTAAAGTCTGTTTTCATGCCTTCTGCTTAAAGATAATTCCTGCAATCCTTCAAAGCTCAGCTTAAGCATCACTTGCTCTGTGAACTCTTCTTTGATCCTCTAGATTGACTTTCTCTCATGTGTTTGTTTCCATCATATCTCAATTACACTTTCATCATAACACTGACCACACTGTTTGCTGAATGTTGCTAATTGAGAGCTGTAATCCTCTATTATTTGATTTCCTATCTAAATGTACTCAAAAAATGTGGAATGAATATGGTTCGTTTTGCCTTTTGACATCTTCAGGCTCTCTTTTACCCCAGAGCCTAAAATTAGCTGTCAGAACAGATGGTTTGTAAGAACTGGCCTTAAGTATGCTAAAAAGTAGGTTTAATTGTGGTCCTGGACATGCTTCTTTCTCAAGGGTTCCATTTCTGAAGTGGAAATTAATTTGATGCTTCTCTAGAGTGATGTTCAGATTAATGCTATGCCATTTGTAAAGGCCTCTAGGACTCGCAGATGAAGGGCATTTGATATTAGCCTCATTGTTACTCAAAGCTGTTGTAGGGTTCCTCTATTTGCTACTCAGCAAGACATTTGACATTCTCTTAATACAGCACATCCCAGGATTAATTAAGAGATTTCCGCAACTCTCAGGACCACACCTACTGTAACATCAGTGTCTGAGTATTGATCTTGATGTCCTTAGTTTGAATAGCTATCGGGTTTTTAAATGATAACCTAACACACAGTTAAGACTGCTTAGTCCCTGTAAGGATTCTGAGAAGAATTTTACAGCAACAGATAATGAATATATTCTCCAGGGCCTTATACTGAATTTTAAACGAAACTCAAGTTCCCGAGCTTTAGTCATCTAACTACAACATCTTTCTAAATGAAGACCGTTAGCTAAAACTGTACGAGAGATGGCTGAAGCATTCCTGAGGACCGATAGTTACCAAAGTATCCAAAAGTGTCCTTTTCTATACTCACACCGAAGCTTCCCGTGTTGGAAGGGGTGCCCTTCGTTCAGTGACTTTATACACATGTCAAAATGTATTTGCACGGTGGAGCAGAAAAGCACAATTCTGTAGGATTTCTGAGTGTTCACTATTTATGAGATCAGAGAAGACTGGGGCATGTGGCAATCCAGACGGCTGCCGTCCCCACAGGCCTAAAAGAAAACAGCCTGCATTGCAGCCATTTCTGAATAGGCCGTCTCACGCCCGGAAGCTGTAGAAATAAATGGCTGGAGGCAGCTGTGGTTCCCTCTTGCTAAACAATCAACGATTCTGTTTTTAACGCAGGATGTCTATTATTAAGACAATCAGCTAAGGTGCCAGTTCAAAAGCTACAAGGGATCCAGGTTCTGCACCGTAAACCCCGTACCGACTTCCCTTCCCAATTGTGTCAGACTGTCACTTTCTCCCTTTACACAGGGCACTCTGCTTCCAAAGTAACCATCTGAAAACACTGCTTTTTATGATAACTTCCCATTCAAGAACTTACTACGAATGTGTTATTGCAAAGTCTTTATTCCCATTACAGGCCATATTTGAAATTTAAGACCCTGCACAATCTGGCTGCATCATTTGTATCAAATCATTTTCTCATTACGCTCAACACAAGCTCTGTTTCAGGCAAGTGCGGACGACTCCTTCCCGCTCACTGTTTTCTTATTCACATTCCTTCCGGCAAAAATGCCTGTCGGTTCTCTCTGCCCAGCAAGGTCCTTCCCTTCCTTTTGACATTTGACGTTTGACATCTTTCCTCTTCCCACATTAGTCAGTGATCTCTTTAGATTTAATTTATACCTACTCCTAAACCTCATAATTCAGCAACAAAACATGTACTAGTACATGTGATCCTCTTATCTCTAGGTGTTAGACTCATCTTCTGTGTTATATGTGAAGGCATACATTGGCCAAGATCTGTGTCAATTATTTTGGGGCTATATTTTTTTTTCTTTTTTTTAATTGAAATAAAATTTGCATACAATAAAATTCACGCTTTTTAGTGTACATGTCTATGAGTTTGGTTAAGTATGTACAGTTGTGTAACCACCATCACAATCAAGGTATAGATAGAACAGGACCGTCACCCCAAATCTTTCCCTTGTGACCTCCACCCACCTGTAGTTTTCTGTCTCAATAGTTTTGCCTCTGTGGAACCATACGGTATTTAGGCTTTTATGTGTAGATTCTTTCACGTACCATAATGCATTTGTAATCATTCATGTTGTGTGTGTCAGCAGTACATTCCTGTGTATTTTGGAGTAGTAATTCCTTGTATGCACATGCGTTGTATGTTTATACATTTACCAGTTGGAGAACAATTGGGCAATTTCCAATGTGGAACAATAAAGCCCCTATAAGCATTCTCATACCAATTTTTGTTTGAACATAAGTTTTCATTTTACTTGGATAAATGCCTAGGAGTGGGATTGCTGGGTTGTATGGTAAGTGAATGTTTAAATTTATGAGAATCTGCCAAACTGTTTTCCGTAGTGGCTATAGCATTTTGTGTTTGGACCAGCAATGAATGAAATTTCCAGTTATTTGGCATCTCAGCCATTCTAATAGGTGTGTAGTGGTATCACTTTGTGGTTTTAATTAGCATTTTCCTAAAAACTGATGATATTGAGCATCTTTTCAATTTATGTTCTATATGTTACCTTTGTGGCTATTTCATAGCAAAGGACTAAGAATATATTCGATGCTTAATAAATATTTGTGGATTGTTAAATTGCAGAACACCAAAACCACTCTCTTTTGTGCGCCAATTGCTTCCTGTTACTAGCTGCTGTCATTTACTGAGCACCTATTGTGTACCAAGCACTGTAGTAAGTGTTTGACGTATGATATCTTATTTAATACTCATAATACCTACCTGTAAATGAGGTAGGTATTTTTGTCCCCACTTATAATAAAAGAGCAAACAATATTGACTCATCAATATTCAAATTCTTCTCTTTCCCCCAGGATCTTTGTGTTGGCAAGTTCAGGTTCCGGAAGGTTTTTATACTTCTACTAATTATGGATGAAAAGGTAAATTAAAATAATCCAAAATAGGCTAAAATGATCTACATAATAAAGAGATAATGCAGAGATTGGTGGGGCCAAGGGAAAGAAAGGGCATAGTGGTACTTGGGAGAGGCGAGAGAAGTAGGGGTGTGGAGATGAGGGGAAGAATGAAGGAGGAGAGAGGTTTTTTTTGTTAGTGTGTTTGTTTTTATTTCAGGATTGTATTTATTTTTATTTCAGGATATTATGAGGTTGCAAACGTTTTGGTTACATGTTATGTTTCAGAGTTTTAGCTGAAAGAAAAGACAGAATAGGGAGCTACAACTCTTCCCTAAGTCTGTAGAAGAGACTTAAGGAAACTAGAGGGATTGAAGAGTGTGTTTAATATGTTAATTATGAAGTATAATTCTCTCTTTGGAGTCTTTTTGAGCAAATTGAACAAAAATAAGGTTTTTAGGAAAGAAAGTTTGGATTTTTTTGTATTGACATTAGTATAAGCCACACAACTTGTTAAGATTTCACCAATTATAAGCACCTGTGCACGCGTGTGTGCACACGTGTGTATGTGTGTGTAGTTGTATGTATTTTGATCAAACGTGTAGCTTTGTGTAAGCACCACTACAATCGAGATATTTAACGTACCATCAGCACGGGACTTCCTTGTGCTCCTCATTTATAGTGATACCCACTACTCCCGTCCCTAACCCGTGGCAGCCACGCATTTGTTCTCTGGATCTATAATAATGTCATTTCACAAATGCTATATTTATGGAATTACTCAGTATGTATCCTTTTGGGATGGTCTTTTTCACTCAGCATAATTTTTTTGAGGTTTATGCAAGATGTTGCATGTATTAATAGTTCTTCATTTCTATTACTGAATAGTATTCCACAGTATGAATAATTTTTGTTTTATTTTTCATCCACTGAGGGACATTTGGGTAGTTTATGGTATTGGCTAGTATGAAAAACCTACTATGAACATTTGTTTATAAGTTTCTGCATGAAAATAAGTATTTATCTGTGATAAATTCCCAAGAGTATGATTCCTGGATTGCATGGTAAGTCCATTTTTCTTTTTACTTTAAAAGAACCTGTGAAACTATTTTCCAGAATGACTGTATCATTTTATATTCCCACCAGCAATGTGTGAGTGATTCAGTTGCTCTGCAGCGTTGCTGGTATTGGGCAGTACCACTACTTGTTATTGTAGTCCTTCCAATAGGTGTGAAGTAATATTTCATTGTGATTTTAATTTGAATTTCTCTAATGACCAATGATGCTGAACATCTTGTCATGTGCTAATGTGCTGTCTGTACAGCCTCTTTGTTGAAATTTTTATCATGTCTTTTGCCCATTTTTTAATTTTGTTTTTTTAAATGTTGAGATTGAGAGCTATTTAGATGTTCTAGGTACTAGTCCTTTGTCGGATATGTGATGTGCAAATATTTTCTCCTAGTCTGCAATGTGTCATTTCATCCTTAGCAGAATCTTTCTGTGAAATGCAACTTGCACTAATATTGGTCACAAAACCATCAATTCTTACTCGGGTTACATGTGGATGGGGAAATTAAAACTCAAAGGGTTTAAGTAACATGATATCGCATGTATCTATGTACTCCTTAACTCTCCTTTCTTCAAAGTTAGCAAACGCCATATTGCTGGGATCAAGAGTTGGACAGTGTGCTACATAATTTCTTACATGTCAAAATAGTATTTGTACCCTTTGTTCTCACAGTTATGCCTATGTGGTACTGAAGCATGAAGTGAACTTCACCTCTGTACCTCTGCCTTCGCTAATAAAGCAAGTGGGTTGGGGGAGCTACAAGTTTGGAAAACATATCAGAATCTTCCTGGTTTCTTTGCAAAATATTTTGACATCAAGACCAGCAGAATTCTTGGAGCTTATTGCCTAAATCTGGGTGAAATGAGCCTTTTGATTTCTAAAGACAGAGAAAAAAGTAAAATCAAACATCTTTCATTTAGCTACTATGGTTGGAATTAACACAGCTGGGAAGCTATAATTTAAACAAAATGTCATGTTTTTAAAACCCTGGAAGCTGCAGTGGCCGTAGGCCTGGGAAGGTTCACTTCCTCTTGCAGCAGGTCAGATCTGCGGAGGGCGTACACTAATCCCAGAGACGTAGTGCTGTAATTGGCCATCACTAATAACCAGTCTGGTTGGAAAAGTGGCAGAGCAATACTCAATTTACTGGCATTATCCTCACCTAATTTCATATATATTTTCTAATTTGATTTTGAGTTATGTAATATCCCATTTCATGGATACGTAAACCAAATTCAGAGGCAGAAAACAGCAGGAAAATGACAGATCTATATCTGACCAGATAGCTAGTGCTGCTCCTTGGAATATTATTTCATCCGATTTAAAATCTACAGCAAATTTTAGAACTTCCACCGCAATTAAAATTTGTATGAAGTCATAGAATGTTTATCCTGGAAGTAACTCCAGGGTCTCACTGCAGAGATTTAATATTACAATACCCTTTCATACTATTGATGAAGTAATTTTGTGTAGAGTTTTAAAAAGCAACTCAAAGGGTAGTGAGTACAAGTAGCCTAATTTCCTCTGGTTTTTCTGAATTCATTTATATTTCTATAGCAGCATCAACTATACTTTATTAGACCTAATTGTACCCATGTCTCCTTTAACTAAATAGTAAGCTCCCTCAAAGCAAGGATAAATTCACAGACATCCTCATAACCACATTTCCTGGTATAGTGCCTGGTTTATGAATCTAATGTCAGCGTGTTTAATTGTAATTAAATGTGTCTAGCCAGATTAGTTTATTTATTTTATTTGACCCTAGAAAGACAATTGCATTAATCATGAAATACTGCCTCAAATACCTTTCCTATGTAGGTGGAGTAAAAAACAATGCAGAACAATACTAAACTCCAGCTTTCATAGTCATCTGCATGAGCACGTAACATACAGGCAGTTAATATAATTTTAGTTATTTTTATAAATGGAAATACTCTTAAGGGAGATTATTAACTTTCTAATTAACTTGTGATACAATGCATGATGTTGTTGGAAAAATATGTATTCTGCATGATATTAACTGACCCTATAACATTATTTAATTAATATTTCTAGAGTTGATATAAAAATCACTACTATTTTAAAAAGTGAGACTCTTACAAAACAAATACATTTCAGTCTCCAGAGCATTAAGTACTTAGACATCGTGAGTTCAAAGAGCAAAATTTGAGATCATTTTTGGTGAGAACTGTTTTGCTGGCTCTTCTTTTATCCATATGGTATTTTCCCAGTTTCCTGCCATGAGTATCATACAAATACATAGAGAATGATGAGGAGGGTTGTTCACTGTTGGTTCCTGTAAAAAGTAATTACTAGAAACATATCACATAGCCATTTACAAATATAAACGGTAGGTTTATGCTGCAGAGCAGCACTTCTGGAGCCCAATGTATTAATGGCATAATCTGATTATACGCACATATGCTTGTAAACACATGTAAGTTTCTAATATGCAACAATAATGCTCTGGATATATCTCTAGAGCTTTAATATCACTATCGCACTGAGACATAAACATTTTTAATAACATTCCCTTAAGGATTTTTAAAGAAAAAAAGCTATGAAAAACTCTGTAACAAAGAGCTTTCCTTAGAAAGGAAATAAGAAATAATGGATATGAAGAGATACTAATATTTTGGGGTTGTCTTAAAGGAAAATCCTATTAAAAGGTATATTTAAAGTGGTTATTATTAATATTTTACCTTTGCAAATGCCAATGAGTTTTTTTCTGCCTTTACTCAACCTCTGCACTCCATAAGAATCTGAGTGGCAGTTTATCTCAGAGATCCTGTGTGCCTGGAAACCTCCAAATGTTCCTCCCATGAATCTCTGTTCTAACCGCAGACAAACCCAGGGAAGAACGTTTGTCATCCCTCTCACATTTGATATAACTGCCCAGCCCGCTTTGCTCTGTAGACATAGCTCCAAAAAATGAGCACTTGAACAAATTAAAGCAAATCTTGCCACTAGATTAATTACAATTATTCTAATTTGGCTGGTATTTTTTATTAATTATAATTTTACATAACAATTTGACAGAATTTGGGTGAATCTTCTAGCTTCTGTGCACAGACAGACCTCACTGTCTCTAAATTATTTGCCTAACTACCAGTGGTCATAAATACAATAATAACAACAGCAACCTCAAGGACCGAATTTAAATGTTTTACACTGGGCCTTAGCTTAGTTTGGCTGAGACTGTCACTTCATACCATAAATTATCTCACTGGTGGCTTGAAAGTTCAGCCCACATTGGGCACTAAGGCCACGCTGTTTAATATTTGAATAATATTAAAAACCAGAGTGAAATACTTAAGCCTGCTTTAATTTCCCAGCATTCCTCTTGCAGGCACCCACGCTGTGGTTCGTGCACCTCGGTTTTCGAACTTCCATTACCTCCTCTGTAATTGAAACACCCACCTCTTTAGATTTCCTTCACCAGACGAGGTTTTATTTTCCATGTCCTTTACCGCTGGTATAATTGAAAATTTCCTACTTTCTATATTGCCATCATTCACATCAGTTAATATGTTTCCACCCCTAACACGCCCACCTTGTGCATTTTAATTAAGACAGACACCCCTGCGTTCATTATGTTCATAGCCTAGGCTTAACTCATATTCTTCTCCGACTCAGTTTTTTTTTCCTTATACTCGATATCCATTATCACGCTTCCCTGAGATTCACATATTTTATGAATTCCAATTTTCCCAGTGTCGAATGGCAGGTATGTTCCTTCCAGTGTCAGCTGACCCGTATTCTGGTGGTTCTCCATTTTACTCTGAGAAAAGAATAAGAAAATAAAAGAGAAAAGTCTTCATGATATACCAACTATATAAACATATCCACTAGATATAATACTCTTAGGTCTGTGGGAGAGAAGTTTTTCTAAAAATAATTTCTCAAAAGCAAACAGCAGACCCTGACTGAGGAAGGTTAATGTAACACGCATGGTATTTTAATTTCCTTTTTCCTGTTGTGTTGAGGATCACCAGACAAGCTAATAGCCCTGAAGTGTGGGATCATGTTAAACAAAAAGAGGACGTTTTGATGCATGGATGCATGATGTTACGAAGCTCATGCTTTCAACAGTTTAATGCTGGGCTTCAGGGCCTCTCTGGTACTGACACTGAGTCCTGGCTCACAGCCTGTGGGCCGTAGCACGGCTTGGTGGCCTGGTATGACGGTGAGTCTCGTAGTTACCAAATCCATTGAGTTTATCCATTAATATCTTAATTCAACAAATACTTACTCCGTGCTTTGTCTATGCTCAGTGTTCTGTTAGATGCTGTCTGGTAAACAAAATAAAACTAAGGTGTAATTTCTTACCTTAAACAGAATCCTGGGGAGTTAGGTGGGCAATCATACCTGATCTGCACTGGAGTTGACACTAAGATCAACGCTGGTTTTTTTAAAATTATTTGTTTGCGTTTTTGTTTGTTTGCTTGTTTTTGTTTTGCCTGTATATTTCCACTGGAGCAGTAAGGTCGTAGTATTGTTTGTTTATATGTTTTTGGTTTTCTACTCAGTTGACAAAATCAAGATGTGTATGTTTAGGGTTTGTAGTTTTCAATCATTTTTTAACTCTGTTAACTTTACTCCCAACTAAAAAAAAAAAAATCACCAAGATTGCCGTAAATCTAAACAGAGCGAGCATCAGGAAAACTGTGAGATTTGTGGTGTTCGCCTTTTCTAGTTCTCTTTGCCCCAGCATGTGGGGCTTTCCTGCGTCGTCCGGGCTGACGTTAGTCCCGTGGAAACGGGAGTGATGAGGAGCATCACTCTCTCCCATTCCGTTCAAATTCGCCTGAACTTCGTGCCATTTCTTTGAGCGATTCTCTCTACATATTTCTGTCATCTAAAAATACATCAATTTCTCTTTAAATTACACCCTCCTTGCTTCTTTGCCCCAATGAATCCTGGAGAAAAACAGGAAATCAAGCATGAAATTCATATATTAATTAAAATAAAGGTTCCCAGTGTCCTGTTAAGTTGGCCACATTTTGAGAGAAACACTGGTTCGAGAATTACCTGCTGTCATCTGTATATTCCCAAACGGCGATCACGTTCTGAAGCACTGACTTCTAAACTCACAGGCAATTGTTTACCAGTACTTTAGGTTATTACTAAACATTGGAAATTATACCCATCATCTTAGTGCTGTGTGGGACATGCCCTTCGGACCTGCAGGTCTGTTCAGTTACAGTCCAAAGAGCCATCCAGTTCTAGGAGAATGAAAACAAAGGTGGATGCATTTTAAAGAGATTTTCTACCACGTATGATAATGAATTGTCTTTCCCGCTCTTAGGTATGTCTGTCTAAGGAATTGGGACCAGGCCTAAAACATCGGCGCGCCCCCTCCTCATGGGCAGTGCCAGAGAAATACAGACCGATCCTTTCCCTTTGTGGATTTCATGCAGACCAGCACTCTTCTAATTTCACTTGTCAGTAACGTGTTCCAATTTCTGAGATAAGAATTAATCTTACATTAATTACATTTTAAATTAATCCACAATATGCTCTTGCAGCAGCACTTAAAATGCCATCAGCAGGACATTGTATAAATCATTGTTGAGGATGGTTTACTTGTGAGGAGATTTACGTAGCTGATAATTCCTTGAAAGGCACATGGATTTTTAAAAACCCTTATCAAAGTATGATATTTCTAGGATTTGACCACAGCTACAGGGTATAGTGTGTTAGGCAGTTTGCACACTCCTTAACCTAATTTTACCATCGAGCGTATGAGGAAGGTGTGTTGTTTTCTATTGTTATCCATTTTGTATTTTGGCCATTTCCATTACTTGTCTTTCAGATTTGTAAACTTTACAGGGCACCGTTATGAAAGACCTATTCCAGCTCTTTGCCTTTTAGTCCTCCAAACCCCTAAGACACAGTTACGAGCTTTTTTAAGTAGCGTTATTACTTGAAACTTTAAAGTCTCCAGAAACTCATAGCACTTATAAATATAAACATGTAATATATTAAATTGCCACACCTGCTACTATGTAATTGTGTCACAGGTCACTTTATCTCTCTGGTCATCAGTTTCCTCAAATGTCCAAAAAATAAAGCAGAGCTAGAATCGTTGTAAGATCTCTTACAAGTCTAAAATTCTGGTACTCTCTGAATAACACAGTAGATAGTCTACGTTTCTGCTTTATTCACATCACACTGACTGATGTCGATTCTTATCTCAAAAAGTAAGATTGCTCGCTCTGGAGGAACCTTCAAGATTATCAGCTCCAACACCTTCATTTTGCAGATAAGGAAACTTAGGAGTTGAGAGATGAAGTAACTTCCCAAACTTGCCACAGTCAGCGAGCGCCTGGCACAAGATGGCAGCTCTCCTGCTGCTGATCTACCTCTCTCTCCCTTATACGATGAAAAATTCTTTCTTGCATTTGTATTTCAATCAAAGATATTTTAAAGTAAATCTGATCAACGAGATTCAGCTATGAACAAATATTTCCAAAATATTACGGTCAGAAAAGAGGCAAAGGGAGATTAAAAAAAAAAAAAAAAAAACCAACAAATGTAATAGCACCCAGACAGCCAAATTAGCATTGATTCACAGCAATAAGACTGAAATGACATAAGGATGAGCCTAAAGAAATTCAAAGGTTTGGAGAAGGGAAGAAATGTGATAAAAATGGAAGTGAGACACAGAGGAGTCCAGCTATGCTTCAGTCATTGACATTCAGTTCCGTGGAGTTCATCTTTGGTGGGGCATTGCTAAGGAAGGGTGTGTGACCTCTTTGCAGACTGATACTTTCTCACCCTGGAGCGATAGACTTTGTCTTCAAATCTGTAGTTTCAAAACTCTACTTATAACATACATGAAAAAAGAACCCACATGTGTCTCTGTCGCTAAGTGTAGCCGTCTTCCCAATACACTGACAGATTGTCACGTCGCGTAGCATTTCGGTCCATTTCCCTTCACCTCATTCGAGTCTTCTGTACTCGAGAGTTTTTCTTTTAAGTTTTATTTTATTTTTCATTGATACATAATAGTAGTACATATTTATGGAGTACAATGTGATATTTCAAAACACGTCTGCATTGCAGAATGATCAAATCAGGGTATTTAACAAATTCATCACCTCGAACACTCATTATTTCTTTGCAGTGAACACATCCAGAATCCTCTCATGTAGGAGTTCTTTTCTTCCTATGTTTGCAAGGGTTTCTGTCACCTCCAAGGAATGCTTTTTGTGTTGTCTCTCTGTGCAACGCATTTTTTCTCATTTCTTCTACTGCTTGTCCTGTGCCTTCATTTCTTCATACCATTCCCGATGCATCTTGAGATCTTTAAAAGCTTTACTGCTAGAAAATAACAGGGTATAACATTTTCCATATATACCGCAGTCTTACAAATCATCTAGTTTATAGCATTCAAGAATTTTCTTAAAAGAAAACCTACCAGAACTCAAATTGCAAATAAATGCTAAGTTGCAAACATAGTATGCCTAAAAGTATCTTAGGTACTAGTTCAAAGGCTGAACACAGCAATCTGGTGTTTTAAAAGTCACTCTAGCTATATGTACAACACAGTCTGTCTTCGCCAATGTTTTCATAAAATCTTAACGGGAATCGTAAGAATCCTGAGCATGAATTAAATGAAACGAATGTTAAACTGGGATTCAGTGAGTTGAGATAGGTGGTACGACCTTCTAGTTATTAAAGGACGATATTCTCAAACCTCACAGCTGTAGATTCTGTTTTTCAATCTTATATCCTAGTTCTGCCTCTTTTTCTGTTGCAAACTAAGCCGCACAGCCTCTTTAAGTGACAGCCAGATTCACTCCCTATCGAGGTGTTGACATTCTCTCCAGAGAACTTCGATGAAACTGAAAAATTCTTGTTCCCCGGAAACCATGACAGGAATGCTCTATGATTCATGAATAATAAATACAATAATCAGAACACTAAATTAATTCCTAACCTTTCTGAATATATATGCTGAAGGTAATTTCTACTTCCTACGTTATATTTCAGAAGGCAAAATTCAGAAGTATAGTCTTACTTACCTTTTAAGGATAATACAACTTTGAAGCAGTATTGCAGGGAGAAGAGTGGAATATACAGAAATCTGTCAAACTAGATACCACTATTGTAAGTTGTTGAAAATGTTAAATGTCAGAAGCAAACATAATTAGATGACTAGAATGAATGACTATGTGCTTTTTCCAGTAACCACTTTCTTCTTGTGTCAAAACCACAAGCAATGCATTAACCCTAGACTCTTAGAAACAGGGATAATTAAGTCAAAAGAATTGCCACTCTATCTTATCTTTGCTCTTAGATCAGCAGATAAGGAGCAGAAAAACATGGTGTTGGGTTGTAATCCCTGCAGATTTGGGACTTCTAAAACTCTCACTCTCCAGCCAGAAGGGAGGACACTCACCCCCTTCCCATGTTTTCTGCTCTACAATAAAAATCTAGAGGTGGACCCAGTGCAAAATATTCAAATTTTTAAAAACCATTATCTTTTTTGTGGTCAAAAAAAAAAAAAAGAATCCTTTGGAAACTTTAAACCCATGTTTAATTATTTCAAATAAAGATATATAGCAATTGCACTAAAATCTAAACTAAAGAACCCATTAAGAGCTGATCATTTATTTGAAGGAACTAATGCTATTTTACTTTAAGGAACCAAAGGTAGGAAGCATAGATGTTTTAAATGCAGTTCTTAGAACAATCTTGTCCTCTTAATGCTTCAGAAATTGTTTATGATCAAAATGGCCTCTTGCATTTTTACATAAAAGTCCTGTCTTGGGCAGCGTGCAAAGAGGAATATGTCACAACTGGTGGGAAGCTCACAAGGAAGACAAGTGGCCCCTCCTCTTTCTCCTCCTTTCTGGAGTCCAACTGCAGCTGTGACTTTGGCTCTGAAAATTGAACAAGGGAGGAGGAAGTCTGGTTCCAATGTCAAATGTGAACACTTCCTCAAGGCAAGAGCCACCCCAAGGAGGGCACATACTTTGAATTGTTTTTCAGGCAAATGTCATACGTTTTCATGACCTACTTCATAGCCTAAAGCAGTGAACCCAATACAAGACTATAAATGAGAATGCCTGTATTCCTGTCCTGTTTCTGTGTATACCAATTATACCTCAATAAAGCTGGAAAAAGAAAGATGAATTCAGACAACATTATGCCTCCCCAACCTACCTGATCCGCAGCCAACTGGTGTGTTGGCAAGAACTGGGTCTTTCATCTCTGTCTTGCCAATATCCAGTACACTACGCACTTTGCAGGTACTACAAAAATGTGTGTTACTGATCTCCATTTGAGTCAAAGAACTCAAAGACATACCTTTCTGAGTTCGAACATGAGACCTAATTTTAGGTATAGGGCAGAGAGACCCTCCCTCACTTCCCATACATATGACTAACCGTGTCCTGACCATGTTAATTCCAGTCATTAATCTCTTAATCTAATGAATTAGCCATCAGCTATATGATTTTTATCTGGTTATTCCAATTCATCACATGTAATTATGTTATTATTTCTGCCTTCTATTAGTGAGGAGAGAAAATATTTCCTGAGAATTTTATTATGTGGTAGGGACCAAGCGCTTTACATATATAATCTTATCTAACAGCATTCTCCAAAAGAGAAATGGAAATTATGACACTTATTTTATAGGTGAGAAAGCAGACCATAGAGTTTAAGTAACATGCCCAGATTCTCATCACTAAGCCGCAGCATAGTCGGGTCTGGAAAAAAGCTCGTCTCCAAAGCCCACGTTCTTTTTTGCTACACTGCGCTGGCTTTTTCTTCCCTTACCAAATAATTCTACATTATTTCTGAGAACACATAATGGGATTATGAGGGACTTAGATGGGGAAACAAAGAACTGTCTGAAATGACGTTTTCTAATAATTGTGATAAATTACATCAATCCAACAAGATGAACGTCTCACTGGCCACCCCTGGGGTCATCAACGTGCATTTTGTTATGTGTTTTGCTGCAGTGGGTGGTACAAATAGGACCACAGACATTACTCCCGGTGTAAAGCATCAGCTTGTTTTAGATTCACCATTTATGTCTTTTGCCTCATTAGAGCCATATTCTACTTAGCCAGGGAGCAAATTGCCATAAATGACTTTTCAGATGACAATGGCTAATGCTACTTTATATATATACATATATATACACATACATACACACACACATTTTTTATATATACACATACTCACATATTTACATATATAGTATATATATAAAGTATATAAAGTACATATATATACATATGTATATATGTATAATCAATTCTTTCAGTTCTTTGTAAAAAAGAGTTATTTGAATTCTTTCATTTAAATTTTCTGGCAGTTATAATGGTAAACAAATAGCTGTGAATCTGTTTCTCAGGTGAAACCAAACATAAAAGTAGACAGGCTACTGACCACTCTGAACTAGCAAGAAAATGTATATCATATATCATTTTGGAGAAAGAGGATTTTTAACTCAATTCTTGCTGTGAAAAGAAAAACTGAAATTCATTTCCTCTTCTTAGTTACAACCGTACAAAGACACACAAATGACTTAGTTCCCTGAAATATAAAGTGGGGATCAGAGTGGCCCCCAAAAGACGCTGTAACACACCTTGCAGGTTCCTTCCATCATGAAATTTGTGAGGCTGATAATACAGCTCTGTTCGTATTTCTAGCCGGCCCTTTATTGCATGGTTAATAAGGGGAAAGGGAGGAAGGGGCTCAGAGGGCACTGTATGTACAACACCTAATCAATTTCCTTCTGCAAGTTTTATTACATTGAGACTCCTGGAAAAGAAAATTGATTGGGCCTATTCGCTTGGGAACCTTTCAGGAAACAAAATGAACTCTTTTAGTTTTCTATCACAACTGATATTACGGGCCTAGGGTGAAATAAAAATGAATGATCCTGCTCTAATCAATTACTTTATTCTGGTTTTTATGTCAAGAGTGTAGAATATTGGCAAAGAATGGAATGGGATGGAAAGGGTTAAAGAGGAAATGGTAGGAAAAATAACAAATCAAATTTAATGTAAACAAAGATGAAAGAAAAATAGAAAAATATGCAGTAAGGGAGATAATTTAACCTCATCTCACCTCAGGGATCTAGACATTTATTGGGCACCTGGCCTTTAGCTGAATGCTGGAAATCCAACGATGAATAAATCATCATGGTCTCTGGTGTCCTGGGCCTCCCACTCCAGTAAGAGAAACACACACACACACACAGACACACACACACACACACACACATACACACAATCATAAAGGAACCGGATAGTTCACCGACAAAGACAAAAACAGGAAACAATGACAGCACAAGAAGAGGCACCTGAGTCTGCTGGCCAGGATAGGGCACGTATTCCCCAGGAACGCCATGTGAATTGAGTCTTAAAATAATACAAAGAATTAGGGCCAGGCACGGTGGCTCATGCCTGTAATCCTAGCACTCTGGGAGGCCGAGACCGGTGGATCGCTCAAGGTCAGGAGTTCGAGACCAGCCTGAGCAAGAGCGAGACCCCATCTCTACTAAAAAATAGAAAGAAATGATCTGGACAACTAAAAATATATAGAGAGAGGAAAAAATTAGCCGGGCATGGTGGCACATGCCTGTAGTCCCCAGGTACTCTGGAGGCTGAGGCAGGAGGATCGCTTGAGCCCAGGAGTGTGAGGTTGCTGTGAGGTAGGCTGATGCCACGGCGCTCACTCCAGCCTGGGCAACAAAGTGAGACTCTGTCTCAAAAAAAAAATAATAATAATACATAGAATTAGATGAAAAGGTCTTTGCTTTGAGGAAAAAAAATCAGAGTGTGTAGAAAAGGAAATGCGACAGAAAAAAAAAAATAGGAAACCATGTGGACCAGAAGGTCTTGGAATTTCTTGAGTGCTACAAAGAGACATGGAGGCTTGGGGCATGAGGTTGGGGGTGAAGACAACCGATCACCAAAAACCAGGAGTCTGCTCTAGTGGAAGCAGGTCAGGCCTCAGGGGGTAGAAAACTACTGAGTGTTTTTAAATAGAGGATGATATGGTCGGATTTATGTTTTGAATAGATGACTCTGGTACCATTGTGGAGCATGACTTTTAGTAGGAAAAGATGTCTCTTGCAGAATCTTTGGGGTTTTCTAGATATAAGATCACATCATCAACAAAAAGCAATAGTTTGACCTCCTTTTTCCCAATCTGAATACTCTTTATTTCTTTCTCTTGCCTGATTGCTCTGGCTAGGATTTTCGGCACTATTTTGAATAGGAATGGTGACAGTGGACACCCTTGTCTTGTTCCAGTTCTTAGTGGGAATGCTTTCAACTTTTCCTCATTCAGTATGATGTTGGCTGTGGGTTTGTCATATATGGCTTTTAGTATATAATTTTGGGTTTTTTATATAATTTTGAGATATGTTCCTTCTATGCCTAGTGTGTTGAGGGTTTTTATCATGAAGGGTGCCGAATTTTGTGGAATGTTTTTCTGCATCTATTGAGGTGATCATATGGTCATTGTTTTAGCTTCTGTTTATGTGAAGAATCACATTTATTGATTTACATATGTTGAGCCATCCTTACATCCCTGGGATAAAGCCCACTTGGTCATGGTGTATTATTTTTCC
>CAUYSK010089926.1:0-48631 GCA_963575035.1 Avahi laniger | reverse complement strand
GCCTCAGCCAGCCTCCGGAGTAGCTGGGACTACAGGCATGAGCCACCATGCCCGGCTAATTTTTTCTATATATTTTTAGTTGTCCGATTAATTTCTTTCTATTTTTAGTAGAGACAGGGTCTCGCTCTTGCTCAGGCTGGTTTTGAACTCCTGAGCTCAAACAATCCGCCCGCCTTGGCCTCCCAGAGTGCTAGGATTACAGGCGTGAGCCACCGCGCCCGGCCCTAAAACCAAGTTTTGACTGTATTTTGACTTTCACTCATCATACGAGGTCAGGTGTGCAATTTTACACTTTGTGGCATCATGTTGGTGCTCAAAAAGTTTTGGATTTTGGAGCATTATGGATTTTGAATTTTTGGATTAAGGATGCTCAACCTGTATCACTTTGTGTGGTAGGAGGGAACTAAATATTCTTTAATCTTTAATATCCATTTGTGGCAGAGGATACAGGAAGAAGCTTATTCATATTCTTTGTACACAGTGTTGTTTGGCCATGCAGCTAGCTGGGGAAAGAGTACACAGTAGTCATGAGATTCTCAGAGGGGTCTTTGAAATTTTACTAGACAGAATAAACCAGGAAGGCTACAGTAACAAATGTAATGTAGAATATCAGTGACTTAGCATACCAATATTTTATTTCTTCCTTGTGAGTATATGTGCAATGCAGTTTGATTGGAAGTAGGGAAAGGAAGGAGAGCTCTATTTCTCACACGGCCACTCAGGGCTCCAGGCTAATAGAAGCTCCACCATCTGGATCCTGGCCTCTGGGTTACTATGGCAGGGGAAAAAATAGCATGGAGATCTCACAGTTGTTCTTCCATGCTACTTTCCATAAGGGATACATACCTCTTGTACTTACTTTAATTTGTTAGCAACAAATAGTCACATGACCTCACCTAACTATAATAGGGCTGGGAAATATAATGTTTTGTATGTCTAGAAAGAGAAAACCAGATATTGGTTTTGCAAGAGGAATTTCTGTCATGGTCCCTAAGGAGACCTGGGTTATAATAGGTATTTATCAAATAATCTTATGAAAAATTATTACCTCCATTGGTAGCTGGGACTCTGAAGGGCAGAGGCAACATTACCTATATGTGAGTCATAAATAAATATGTAAAGGATATGGAATTCAGTTATAGAGGTCTCGGATGGAGTTTTGTTTCCTAGTAATATTTGTACTTATAAACTGAGAAAAGAGAGAACAGAACATGGAAGTGCAGCACAAACAGCACTAACCATCGTCTTTGGTCGCATAATTCCATTTAGGAAGACGAAAATGTTTTCAATGATGTATAAACATTTTAATATGAAAACAATTTCAGTCTTGGGACATAAAAGCATTAAATGATTTGAATCACAGCAGAAATACATTGTTGACATGTGGTATGTGCTTTAAAACTTCACTTACATCATTTTGGAATTAAAGCAGAGTTGAGTGCACCAGGAGAGTGGATTTTCAGGTCCACACCAAAAGGCATTCCAGTTCTGAATGTCATACATGCTAATAATTACTATTATTATCTGGTATCTGGTAAAAATCAAGGCTAAGATTAGTACAACTTTGTAGTAAGAAAAGAACTTTTTATTTATTTTTATTGCCCAGGTTTATTCTCCACACAGCCTCCAGAGTTATCTCACCATGTTCCTCTACTGCTCAAAAGCTTTTAGTTGCCTGTCAAGTACAGCATGAAGTGCAAACTCTCTACACACACTCCAGAGTCCGTGGGCATGTCACCCCTGCTTACTTCAGTTTAAGCCTCTATCATAATCTCTCCTTCATTCCATTATCTTGTAACCCCTAACTTCTTTATCCAGGCTGTGATCCACTGACTTTGGGTATTTTACATATAGTTAGTAACCACCATGGAGGAAAATAATGAGCAAAAAACATTATTAGAATATTCCGATTACAATTCTGCTACCAAAGATAAACTTTTGTTTAACTGCAATATGTTTTCTTATTTGAAGTAAAAACAAACAAAGAAAAAAATTTCTTGCTTGAATTTTCACAGACACATTTGGATCTCACATTCTATTTTGCAAAAGCAGAAATGTAGACCAATAATTAAAGCCCTGGATCTTTTACAAGATTTTTCTTCCAGTTCTGAATGTTATACATGCTAACAATAAATGAAATTCAAAAGTATATTAGTAATAACATATTAATGTTATTATATATAGTATAATAATATTGACACAGAAAAGTAATTCCCAATGCTGGAAATCACTTAAAGTCCAAGTGGGTCCTTGGCTTCATACAAGAAAGAATTCAGGAGTCAGGTAACAGTGTAAAGTGAAAATGAGTTTTATTCAAGAAGTATAGAAAATCTACTCCACAGAGTAAAGATTAGTTCTCCCTGAGGAGGAGAACCAGCCCCACTGTTCCTTTAATCCCTCCATTTAAGCAATGGCTTAATTATAGGCTAAACAAGGGGAGAAATATTCATGTTATTTCTTGGAAAGTGGTGGTGTTACCTAGAATTAGGGTGACGCCCTCCATTTGACTAAATATAGTCAAACTTAAAGTGTCATGGCGTCAGGTGCATGATGGGAGTGAGAGGATTCCTTAGAAACTTTTATGGTAATAAGGGTATAATGTAACTGTAAGGTCAATACGTGGTCAATTTCTCCACCATCTTGGTTCTAACCGGTTTGCTTGTCCTGCTCCTCATCCTATTTTGATCAGGGTAGTTCAAAACTTTGTTCTGAGACTTCCTGACTCAGTTAAGCATTGCCTGCACAATTAAACAATGCCTGAAGCAGTGCCTGCCAGTTGCCTGTCTTGATATATTAATATGATTAGTAATAATTTAATAATCCTCTCTCAATCCCCTCCATACCCACCCCTTTAGATAATCAGCATAAATAATCTGCCATTATTCCTCATCTTTCTCCACATTCATGTTACCAAATTATGTCAATGTATCGATTAAAGAGCACATGTAGCTCCAGGTGTGACTCAAATGATAGATTCAGGATTCAGTTCTTCCCATCTTTCACGTGTTTGCTGCTACTCGCAATCCTGCACTCACGCTGTTGGTAGCTGTTGAACTCCTTGGTTCTTGTCGTCTCACAATCGAAAGTGAAAGCAAGAGACAATTTTGAAGCAGCAAGCATCAAAGTTTATTATGCAAGCACACCTCCAGACATGGAGGTAGACTGCCAAGAAAGATTAGCAAGTGACAGTACACTCCAGAAGTGGGGGGACAGGAGTGGGCACACGTCCCAGTGGACAGTGGCATCGGGGTTTCTGTGCCATCCCTTTTTCTCCTGTCTGACCTCTCCTTCTTCCTGTCGTTGTTTCTTCTCCTTTTTCTTCTTGACCAATGGGAACGTTGTCTCCTTCCCGCTGTTGGGCAGGGAGAGTTTTTTCACTTTATATGGTTAGGCCTGGAGGTGTTGTGGCGTCCAAAGCCCACTGAGGAGGGGACAAACTGTAATGTATAACGTGTCCTGTGTTGTTTCTGTTATGTTTGTTGTGATAGTTATGGTTGCTCTTATCTTGTTATTGTTGCAGTATGTTCTCTTACTCAGCATCCCATGTGTTTATGTTGCTTGATTTCCTATTTCTCTACTCAGGTCTCACTTTCCTTAGGCTAACATTCTGTGACACTTGTAGCTACCCTTATCTGGCGGTGTGTCTTCTTACTCTGTATCCTGTTTGTTTACATGACCCATTCCATACTTCCTCTGCTCATGTCTCACTTTCCTACCTACGCTAACAACACCATCACGAGTGTCCTCTTCTCCAGCCTGGACTAACATCCTCAGAGCACCTCCACACAGCATTTCCACTGAAGGCCTTCTCTGCCTCAGACTTGACATTCAGTTTCAAGTCTGGCATCTCCCATTCTGTGCCATCCCAGGCAATTTAGCTAGACGATGTCTAGCCACGTCCAAGATTGTTACAATAGTTCTTCTACCATTTATATGGTCACCACTACTCCTTAGAGGTAGGGATTATATCTTGCCCATTTATATATATGTCCCCTGATCTCCCCTGTGATGATGGATTTTATGTGTCAACTTGATTAAATCATAGGGTGCTCAGATATTTGGCTAACCATTGTTTCTGGGTGTGTCTGTGAGGGTGTTTCTGGATGAGATTAGCTTTTGAATGGGTCAACTAAGTCAAGGAGATGGCTTTTCCCAATGTGGGAGGACATCATCTAATCCCTTGAGAGCCTAAATACAATAAAAAGGGGAAGAAAGGGAGAATTCATTCTTGTTCTCTCTCTTTCTCTGTCTCTCTCTTCCTCTCTGCCTGACTGCTTGAGTCGGAACATTAGTCTTTTGCCCTCAGATTGGGATTTACATGACTAGAACTCATGGTTCTCAGACATTCGAAACTTGAACTGGTGCTACAACACCAGCTTTCCTGGGTTTCCTGCTTGCAAACGGCAGATTGTGGGGCTTCTCAGCCTCCATAATCTCACACAGACATGAGATTTATTTTATATACATATATATATATATATATATATATATATATTCTTCCATTGGTTCTTTTTCTCTGGGAAGTCCTGATTAATACATCCCCTTAAACACATTAGTAGTTCATTCCTAAAGTTATATTTATTGAATTGCATTGCCAAATTGAAAGGAAAATCAGCAGCAAGAACACATGCACACATTCATCACACACACACACATTCACATACATACTCTCCTAAGAATGGCTCCTACTGTTTCTCTTGTCTCTCTTTCTCTCTATTACCCAAAAAGAGTTAAAAAAAAAAACAAAAAAACAAACATTTTTGAAAAAATACAAATTTGCAAATAAATCTAAGTTTCATAAAGAATTTTTCTAAGTCACAAAATGTTTTACAGAGTCTTATCGCAATGAGCATGGATGGTGTAAAGAAGGATCAAACTTGTGACGTGGATTGCATTTTCAAATTTAGATAAATACGCAGTTGCTATGGGCTGATTTGCTTGGAGTAGAATCTATTTTCTCTCAGACAGTAGCTTTAGGAGCCTATGTTGACACTGTCTGGGAAATTCAGAAACATAAGTGCTGCTCAGACTTGCTCTCATTGACCAGAGCAGACAGCCCGCAAGTCTTTGTTCTCAGAGGACAGTACATTGCATTGCACTCATTATTCCAAAGCTGGCTGGCAGAGGTTATAAAAATGTATTTTGCAAGAAAGTTTCCAAGCCATTCAACTGTATAAATTACCTTGATACCTTGCTCTCTACTGAAGAAAAGAACAATTTTTCCCCCCATAAAGCAGATTATCTTTTCATTTCTACTTTTATTTGTTCACTGGTTTAATTTTTGAAGAGGTATTAAATTCACCTGTCAAAAATTTAAAAATATTCATAGAATAAAACAACTCTTCAATCTCAATCTTCCATCCACCCTCTTCCCCACCTCCACTAAAGATAAAGCAGGTTAGCATCTTTGTTACCTTCTTGTGTATCTTTCCAGCAGCTTTCTATGAATATACAAATGAATATGAATTTATATTCTAATTCCTACCCATTTTAAAGAAAAAAGAGGCTAGACTTGTGGGGACCATCAGTGTCTTTTAGCCCAGGACTTTTCTAGCTTTAGTGATTAAAGTCCCCCCTGTCTGTGGAAACTTCCTAGCTCTGAGCAAACTAGGATGATTGGCCACCTGAGTGGTCTTTTTGATATTGTCTGACACTAATATATTTGGAGATATTTTCATCTCAGTACCACAGTCTTCCTCATTTCTTTTTTATGTCTGCATAATTTTATAGATGCTCCCCATATATTTAAGTATTCTCCTGTTGATAGATATTTTAGAGTTTTGGTGGGGCAGTTAAGCTTCTGCTATAATGAACAGTGCTGCAATGAATAAGTCTCTATATAAATGTGCAAATGTGTCTTTAAGTTATATTCTCATAAGTAGAATTGTTGAGTAAAAGGGAAAATGCATCTGCTCAGATATTGCCAAATTATCATCTATAGGGGCTATGCCAACTGGCACGCCCACAGAAGCACATGAGAGTGCTTCTTTCCCCATAGTCGTGCCAAGAGATACCATTTTCATTTATCAAATTGGCAAAAATCCAGAAGTTTGACGCATCATATTATTTTCCAGAACTTTTAACTTTCATTTCATTGTTTTAATAATTGAGGTTGAGCTTTATTTCATAGAGAACTTTTTGTAATTTCCTTTTCTGAGAACTTTTTCTATCTCCTACCTATTTTTTTCTATTGAGTTTTTTCTTTATGAGAAATATAGTGTATGTACTAAGGCAATTTACTTTCATATTGTGAGTTTCAAAATTTTTCTCAGTTTATAATTTTGTTTTGACTTTTTTTTTAAATGAAGGGTCTTTTTTAAAAAAACTTTTATGCAGTCAAACTTATCTACCTTTTTTTATGGCTTACGAGTTTTGAATCACAGACTATGTTTACTTCAATTTTACAAAGGAATGATCTCATTTTTTTCTTTGGTATATGATGGTTTGATTTTTTATAATTTAATCTCCGATTCATTTAGCATTTATTTTTGTGAATGGTGGGGTATAGTTCTAACTTACTTATATTTTACAGATGGCTACCTACTATCCCGCACCATTTATTAAATCATCCAGCTTCCCTCACTGATTTGAAATGTCATGATAATCATGTAAGTACTAAATTTCTGGGTGTGTTTGGGTCCTTTTCTAAAGTTACTTTCTGTTCCATTGGTCTGCTTGTCTATTTGTGTGGTACCATGTTTTGCTTATTGAAACTTTATCATATATTTTCATATCTGGTAATGCTATTCTTATCATTATAATTTTGTTTTTCCAAAGTTTTCATGGTTTTTTTCTATATGAATATTGAAAACAGCTAGATACATAAAAAGATCAATAGTGTATTTATCAGGATTGTATTATATTTATACATTAACATAGGGAGAACTGAAATTTTTATGATATTGAATTGTTTTATCTTTAAGTTATCAAATTTTAAGTCTTAATTTGTGGCTTTTGGTAACCTTTTAAAGTTCTCTTTATATATGTCTTGCACGTGAATTGTTAAGTTTATTTCTAAAAATTTTGCCTTGATTCTATTATGATTATAGAAACAGAGTATGGTTATAATTATGTATGTGAATATTCCTAGGTATTATTCGTATTATATACAGTAGCCCAAAATAAGACTCAACCAAAATATCCACCATAATGGGATGAAGAAATAAACTGTGGTAAAGTCACATAATTGAATGGTATACGGCACTGAAAATGGACGGACAATAGCTACATATTACAACATGAATAAAGAAATCTCACAAACATAATATAGTCCAAAAGAAGCTTTATGATTCCAATTATATAGATTCAATAACAGTCAATATTAAACTTTTGCATTTAGGGATTACTTCAAAAAGTAAAAGCAAAGAAGCTATTATCACATAATTCAGAATATTGGTTATTTTAAGAAGTAGCAAGAAAGTTGTGATTAAAAACGAATGTACAGAGGGCTTCTGGGATGCTGGCAATGTTCCAACTGAGTTCCATGAGTGTTTGTTTTTTAAAATAATTTGTTGTTTTATGCCTTTTGTATGTGTGAATAGAGTGGTTTACTCACAGGTACTTATAATAGAAACATTTAGCCTTACATCTGTTCTATTTTTCTTTGTTTGGGTTATTTTTTCTTTGTTTGCATTTATTTCTTTTCATTTTGTGTGAAAATATGGATGGAAAATAATTAAAATTAATATTTTATTCTCTTACAGTTGCCTTTAATTTTGCCAAATATACATTAAACCAAACCTGTATTTCTATAATTTTTAATAGACTGTTACTTTTCATTTTTTCTCCTCTATAAAGCAATAAAGAATTTGGCAAGGATTTGCCTCGCTCTGTCTTCTCAATGCTTCTTCAGGTCCTAGTATTACTCATTTAATATGGAGTTATGAGTCAGCTCCTACTCTGCATTTTTTTAAACCATAAACTCTTTATTTCAGAAGTGGTCCTGGTTGCTTGCATTCAGTGTCATGACTAGACTGAAGCAGATCTTTTTGGTGGCTTGACAACCCACCCTTTCTAAGCTGCCTTCCTTTTCTCCTACATTCTTCTATGTGTTTCCCAACATCCCTAATAAAAATACTTGCACTTAAATCTTTGCTTTGGGGTCTACTTCTGGGGAAACTCAAATCTAAACACAGATTTAGAAAAACTTATTTATATCTAACTATATCTATTTAATTTCTTTCAATATTCACTGGGAGACTTTAAATAAAACAGTCATTTAAAAACAATTTCCACATTCTTGATGCCTTGATTTTGGTTAATTTCTTAGTGAGACAGATTACATTTCAGATAGTGCTCCCCCACATTCACTTCCCAAAAGAATATATGAATAGCTAACTTTTTTTGTTACCTGAGGATGTTTGAATAAATTTCTCTTGCTTTGTCAGACAACAATTTAACTAGGGATTGAGGCCACTGCATTTTCCGACAAATGTCCAAAAGTCATATTCTAGAATAATCTTCCATCTTTTAGGTTGACAATCATCTAAAGTCAAGATGCTTTCTGTTCTTTTGTAGGCAACCTGTTTATTTATTTTATTTTATATTTTATTTTATTTTAATTTTTTGTATTTGGATAGCTGTAGGATTTTTTTTCTTTACCTTTAAAATAAAATGTTTCCAATGTGCATCTAAGTCTGATTCTATTTCCATTCTTTTTTTTTAATGGAACTATGTGTGGCCTTTTTCTTTTTTAATCTTAAAAATGTTTTTTACATGGACAGTGAAGTTCATGGTAATTTCTACTCTGCTACTCTCTCTTTCCCTCTTGATTCCACAATTCTTTTTTGGAGAAATGGTTAATTTATATTTATTTCAATGAGAATTTGAAAGGTTTTTCAAGACAGACTGATCTGCCACAGAGCTGGATTTGTGGTGTGTGGCCACGCAGTTCCACAGGGCCCTGCGATCAGAAGGACCCAGCATAGGGTTTAAGGCTCGGTGTCACCCTTTAGAAATTCTTAATTTTATCTTTGAATCTGTGTTTTAGAAGTGAAGTCCAATGGGCTCCTGACGTACATGCCAGCAGCTTATAGCCTCAGCCCACCAGTGGTCCTGCCCCTTGCTGTCTCCCCACCCTCTGCTCCAGGCTGCCCACTCCCACCCCCCCCCAGCGACAGTGGCCCCCCCCACCTCCGCAAGCTCCCCGAAGGGAGGTGGGTTGGACCCATGCACTTTGTCCAGTTTCTTCAAACAGGGCCCTGGGAGCCTGTGAGGGTCCACAGTGGCCCCTCGAGTATCCCTATGCCTGAGAAGACAAGGCCTTCCCAGCAAAGAAAAAATACATGCAAGAGTAGAGAGAGGGGTGGCAGAAGAAAGGAATATACATTTTGTCCTTTTTTTTGCTGTCGTTAAACAAGTACCACCCCCTCCCCACAAGCACACACACACACACAGACTTTCATTTTGGGCTGGGTCCCACAAATTACCCCACTGGCTGTGTTTGGCCATCACATAAATTAGAACCCCGATCCTAAATCTACTCCTACAGAAAGTCCTCCCTAGATCACACCACTGACGGCGCCCTGCTCTGCCTCCCTCTGTACCACATCGTCTTACCCACTTGACTAGTTTGCTTCTTCCTAACACCTGTCTCTCTTGTTCCTCTGGGAGATTGTGTGAATTGGATACTTTTCTTCCTTTTCTGTTCTTCCCTCCATCCTCTTTCACGTGTCTGTACACAGAAGGCACTCTCTCTTAATGAAAGAATCAAAGAGGAAAGAGGAAAGGAATAAATAATGAAGGTATAAATGAAAGAAGCAGGCAGGGTTCTCTTTCGTCATTGGGATTGTCTTTGACATGTTATTTATTGTTTCTTAGTGTTTACGGTAGATTTTTTCAATAAGGCCAGGAAAAATTTATTTAGTATGCCTTCAAAAAGTCGGGAGGCTGAGGCAGGAGAATCGCTCAAGCCCAGGAGCTGGAGGCTGCAGTGAGCTGTGATGACGCCACTGCACTCCAGCCCTGGCAACAGAGCAGGCACTTGTTTAAAAAAAAAAAAAAAATGTGTCTTGGATGGAAATTAACTTTCCAGACAGTGGACTCCCTCTGCAAAAAATGGATACATCTATTAAGATTTTGATTAAAGCTTTCCCCAGCACCATATTCTGGTAGGACAGTGTTCTCAGGCTTTTCTGTTAAACACTTTAAGACAATAGCCTCCTAGTCACTTTTGTTCCTTTGAATTGGTGGCCATCCATAGTCCATAACTGCACAAAGTAGTTTGTATTCCTAAATCAAAAATATTTATCTTTGCTTTGACAAAAGATTCCATTTCTGTAGTGGCCCTAGGATTTTTTAAAGTTTCGCTTTAAAGACATCCATCCATATTTTATAGGTCCATAGCCTTACTGCATATTGATATTCAGGAAACAGCCAGTTAATCTTCCAATGTGAACAATTTCTATAACCCTGTGGTTCCTCCCCAAACACAGCCAATTAACAGGCTCAATTGTGGGCACCAAACTGTCTTTAAAAACCCTGTTTCCCAAATTCTCGGGGAGGTGGATTTGAGAAATTTCTCCTGTCTCCTTGCTCAGTGCTATGCGGAATGAACTCTTTCTCTGCCATAAACTCTGTGGTCTCAGCGTGTTGGCTTTCACTTGGGCAGTGGGCAAATAAACCTGGTTGGGTGGCAACAGTTTGATAAGGAGGATCTGTGAGGTACACCCTAAAAATATTTATAAAGCCTTTTCTATGATTGCACCATTATTCTGAGGCACCAACTTTGATCTTGCTGAGGTTTTATCAAAAGATTGTATAGTTACACCCGCTTCTTTACCAGAAGTTATGATGTCTTTTATAAGCTAATCTCAAAATTAACCTGCTATATACCTCCTGCTGTATCTAATTGGTCACACAGACCTCATAGGTTACAAAGTAGGGGAACTCTATAAAAAGTAATAAATACTGGGAAGTGGGGATCATTGATAACCATCTCAGAAGGTGGCTAGTTCGTTATGCTTTAAAAATAAAATGGACCGCATACAACAATTTGTACATAGTGGATGAATATATTTCTCTATATGATCTCTAAATTGATGATTAATAAAATAACAAGTCATCTATGTCTGATTAGAGTTCCCTCATCTTTTTCCAACTCTAAGAGTCCCCAGAGAACGTTCTTTTGATCATCAGTAGCCAACAGCATACAGGCTTTTCCTTTGTGATTGCATGTCTTCAGCGGACAGGGTAATTCGAACCACTGCTGTAAAAAATTGGGGCAGAAATCATATGAAGTCCAGCCAAGTCATGATACCAAGACATTAACTCTGACTTCAGTGGCTGCTGTTGACCAAAACAAAAGGCAAAGTTGGGTCAGGTTTCTTTGAGCCAATGCAGATGAAAAGTAATGCCATACTGAAGTTTCTATCTTTCATCTGTATTTTGCTTTCTGCATGTAGAAGCATTCAAAATACGTTTCATGGGTCCTGCAAAGATTCAGTTTATGTCCAAGCCCCAGGAATCCAGTTCTGTCAATTTACATTGGCTGTTATAATTGAAAGGAAGGTTGAAAATGCTAGTGAACGGCATTCTAACTAATGATCCATTTTAAAAGTCCTTCCTGATCCCATTGGAATGCAATCATTTTGATGCCAGCCAAACAAAAATGAAGTAGCAGTGATTTTTTTTTAAGTTAGAAATTTCAAATTTTTTAAGAATCTACTCTTTTTAAGACAACTTTAAAGTCTCTTTTACTTTGCCTGGGCTCTGTGTGTCTGCCTTGGCTACCATTTCCTGTGTGTGAGCTTGTGAATTAGCCTCAAAATGGAAACTGCATCACACACACACACACACACATAATATGTAAGCACTCCATTCCCTTTTCCCCCTGAGTTTCATCAGTATAAAGCAGTTGGATGAAGCTAGCTTTCAAATGAAAGTTTGGACTAATAGAGGAAAATGGAGGGAAATTACTGCATGTAATAGCACAACGTGGGTGAGAATTTAAAATGGAATATTAAACAACGCTGCTTGAAAACTACAGCCTTTCTTGGCTGCTGGAAATATCTCCTAGGTTCTGATCTCTCCTGAGGTTGTCTTCTTAGAACTTTCTCTCTCCCTCACCACCTTAGCCTTCAACTCTACAATTCCCAAATATTTCTCATGAAAAGGAGTTTCATTTTCTACCCGCTACCCAAACTGAGCTGGAATGTTCTGCTAAATAAGGACCAACTGCTTCGTGCCTCCATAGCACAAAACACAGGGAGAATCTCTGAGGTTATAATTTCTCCTTTTACGTGATCACATTTTTAGGCTGACCTCCCATCCCTACAGACAGTTTTGGGGAGAGAAAAAAGTAGCAAAGTGTAAAAACAGCATAAATTGTCTCCCTGGTTGGAGAGAGCCACTCCAAGCATATATTAATAATTTTCTTTTCTCTTTCCCAATATAAATATTATCATTGTCATTTTCATTGTAATCATCATCTATCCTTCTGACATCCAATGTTTAAAACAGATTAACAGTGTGCTGCTTCTCTGAAGCAAGAGATGGAGACCTTGCAACCTCTCATACTGGCTACTCAATCAACTTCATATGTCCCAGACTGTTCTAGGGGTATTTCAGCATGACCACAAGGGCATTTCTTCTTAAACTAGGTGTAGAAGAAACATTTTTTTTAAATTTCCAATTTTTACAAGGACTGATAATTTTGTAAAATAAAATAAAAATGAATTACAAGAAAATAAAAAAAGACATACAATTTCAATCCCCAGGGGGATTTTTTGATTAAGAGACACAACAGATAAAATAGCTATCAAATTGTTATATAGGTCTCTAAATGCATACTCTTCTTTCTGTACTTATCTCGATGCACACGAGTTAAAAAATGGTTCATGGGACCAGGTGACTTCTAAGTTTGTGCCCAGCTCTGAAACTCTACCATTCTCCCGTACAATCCTAACACTGCAGGTCCAACATGTATGGACAGTATCACAGTGTGTGGAACATGCAAGCCCATTCTAAAGGAAATTTAGTTGTGAAACGTCTTTCACAGTCTTTACTGATCCATTCCTTATACTTATCACGGTTCATGCAGGCTAGAGGATATCATTTCAGTTCTTAACTAAAATGATTTCTTTTCTAGAGCATGTTGGGTTTTGTTTAATTTATTCTGGGCCCTGAGGCTAGGATCCTGTGACAATTTAGCATAACTGAATTTGTTTTTGTGAAATTCTGTTACTTTTTTACTTTATTTCTCAAAAATTGAATAATTTGGAAAATAATACAGAGTATGAAAAACAGAGAGGAAAGCACACAGCTATTTCTAGTCTTATAGTCTCTCCCTCATAAATCAACTATTTCTAAAAACTTAAAACAAAAGAATGTCCTCAATCTTGAGAGTTCTGGCATTTGAGGGACCGTTTCTTCTTACACGTAAATGTTTGCAACTGTTGGCAGTGGGTGGGGTTTGGGAGGTATAAAGCAGACAACTAACATTTCTGCTCTCTGATGGGGATTAAATTCTGCAAGGAGTCTGTAGAGGCTTTTCCTGTGGTACCATCTCACCTCTGAAACTTGACCTCTTCCTTGTTCTTCAATTTCTACTCGCAAATCTTCCAGTGGTAGAAGAGTCGGAGGGAAGGAAGAGAGATCTGGTTGAATAAACACTGAGTAGAGACTTAACACATTTCAATTCTTTCTTTCTTAAAAAAATTCAATTTAACTATCTAGCTTAGATTTTCATCCTGAAAGTGGACTTGGGGGCAGGTGATTCTTAACTTTTTTATAAACACTTTTTAGAGTTGCAATGATTTTATCCTGCGTTAGATTTCTTTAGCTTAACTGAGAAATGTCTGTTTTTCTTTTTAAACTTCCCAAGAGACCTCTTGATGAAGCAGATCAGGTTCAAGGAAATAGCTCACTTTCCCAGGATTTTAGTTAGTACAATTCATCAGGTCTACAGCAAAACTCAGAAATTTTTACTGTGGATCAAGACGTAGTGAATAGACTTCAGTCATTCTTTTACTATTCTTTGCTTCTTCCCAAGTGATCCATGGATTTCTTAAACATGGTGTTTCAAGTTAGGGCACTCTACGCCTCTTTCAGATTCAGTTCAGTTACCATTTGTTGAGTACTTACTGGGTGCTAGATGTTATGTTAGGCACAGACACTATAAATTTGTCTAAGGTGCAGTTCCTTTTCTTGAGGATCTCATAATGTTTGCTGATTTGAGTAATTCAAGTGCTTATCCATGCCTGAAAAACATACATAAGTAATTCTCAACAAAAATCTAATTTTTAGGTTTATTGCTATTTTTGGTTATTTTTACTAAAGACCTTAAATACCAGAAATTAAAATCTTGATATCTCATCTAAGACAACTTCCTTGTCCCTCATAGATTGCATTAGGCATTCCTCATTGCACACGCATAGCACTCTGCTCTACTATAGCACAGAACATTTGCACATCTTTGTGTTTCTCTGGCTTCCTTACTGGACCATGAGCTTCTAAAGGCAGGACGTGTGTCTCAGCCGTCACTGAGTCTGCAGAACCTAGAAGATATCCTGGCACACGGTAAGGCTCTATCGGTGTTTATTGAATGATTGGATAAATAAAGGAAGTGGTGAGGGGTGGGGGGAGCTTCATTTATTTCATCTTTAAATTGTTCATAGCTAAGCTACTATTAAAAATGGGACATTTATATATAAAGTTTGATATTCACTCAATTCCCAGAAGATCTATATTGATTTATTAATATGAAGAATGAAAGAGCTCTTTGAGACCAGCATCTCACCCAACCTCCCTTTAACATGGGTTTCTTGGCCTTAAGTATATGACCGCAGCCATGCGGCTGAGACAAAATGGATACAGCATTGATAGAAGGCCAGTGAACCCCTCGCCCACGCCCCACCTCACCGAGGCAGTTTCCTGTTGTAACTGAGATAAAAAATATATAGAATCACACTCTCTGGCTCTGTCATATGTTAGCTGCATGAACTTGGGAAAATGGCAATCATTTCAAGCCATGGTTCTTTCATCTGCAAAATGAGATAACAATAGTTACCTCATAGTGCTGTTGTGAGTAATGTTAAAAAATAAACTTAGGCACATTAGGGTTTTAAAGAGTTTATTTGAGCAGCCAGTGATTCATGAGTCAGACAGCACCAGACTGTAAGAGGTTCAGGGCTCCACAGAGAGGACCCAGGGGAAAGATTTTATGATCTTTCGATTGTGAAAGAACATAGCAAGATGCAAGACAAAGAGAACATTTGATTGGTGGAAGTGGAAACTCCCTAGTCAGCGGTTTGCTGGTAGTTTCTGAAAGGTTAAGCTTGAGTTTCCTTTTGCTAGGCTATAACCAGTCACTCTCAGTTGGGTTTCAGTTTGCTTATTTAGGAACCTAAAGCACTGGAGCGATCTCAGCTTAATGGCCTCCCATTAATTTTTTCTTAACATTAGTAGGAAGTTAATATTTATAAAATACTTAGAACACAGTCTTGCACATAATAAGTATTCAGTTAATGTTAGCTAGTTGTGAAAGATTTGTTAACATTTCTCTGAAAAAGTGTTTACTTTGCAATTAGTAAATGTCAAAGAGAATACTTTCTGGAATTTGTTCTTCATTTATATATGTGTAATTGTTACTGACTGCCAATCTCTGTAGGCCAGTTGTGGATTTCTGAAAAGAAATATAACTGCAAAGTTCTGTATGCTGCTTAGGGTGGCAAAGGTATGGGAGAATGGTTTTCTTTAGTAATCATAGCAATTTCAATCAATATCTGGTGATTGATTACATCTGAGTCACCATATGATTACACTGAGAATAGAGGTGGCTTAAACCTTCATAAATAGCATTATTGTCAAGCAAGTTCCCTCTGGTACCCCCTAAAGGACAGATAATCTAATTTCTGATGGAGAGAGATTCATTATTCTCTGACCTGCATTTCCTTATATATTTTTTAGATGTGACACAATTCATTTTAGAGTAAGCTAAGCAACATGGCAAGAACTAAATAAGGAATATTAGGTACATTGGATTCTATTTATTTTTAGGATGATTTCTTTAAAATACTTCAGTTATTATTATCTGATAAAAGACTGCAACTTCCCTAAACTCTTTGAATTCATGCCATTTAACATATAATTGATTATTTGACAGTATTGAGAAATAATACAGCATCTAGACTCAAAGGCAAGCTAAAAATGGTAGAGGAAAGTTTATATTTGCCAAAATACATGTTACGAAATTGAGAATACTTGTTTGTCTTCAACAAGGAAGGGAGTTTTTCCACTCACTATAAAATCTTAAGCTTTCATGATTGCAGTTACTGCATTTTGTGGAAAATAATTGCTGGTTGTTTTGTCATGTTTCCTGTTGAGTTCAAATGTCTCTCATCTAAATGTTTTAAGCAAAATCAATAAATTACCATAATTGTAATAGCAATATTAAGGATTTTACAATGCCAAATCACTGTAAGGAATATGCTTCATAGTAGAAGATTTCAATTATCATAATTCTGTTGCAACTCTCAAGGTCCTTCCTTCCATTAGCAACTTTCTTCCAAAAGAAATCTTTGTAAGAGAGAAATGCATTTAAAAAAAACACCAACTTCTCGGGAATTGACAACAAATGAAGCTATCATTTATTTGATGTGTGGGCACATGTGCTTATATCTTATTTAAATTGGCTGAGTTTTCTCTGGGGCAGGTTTTACGAAAGCACCCCAACCCCCAACCATCACCGCCAACAGCTAAGTCACAAAGTTTCTGGATGGCTCTTTCTATCTAACTTTCTGTTTTTTTTATTGTTGGATGCTAGGCAGTTTCCTTTTTGTTTGCTACAAAAGCCTAGAATTTCATTTTCTTTGAAGTATGTGCTTTCTTTTTTTCAATTATAACGAAATACTATCCTTCTCCAATCTCTGATATGATTAATGGGATCCACGGCATATTCATTTGCTGTTTTTTTTTTAGCTCTAAAAATGTACTGTTGCTCTCATTTCTCTTCCTAATATTTCAATGGGCCATGAGACTTATTGAAGAAGAAATGCAGTGACTTATATAGCAAGTCAATAACAGCATGTAAAAGATTCCCAACTAGACCAGAGCACATACATTTCCGTAAATTAGAGATCTTGGTTGTCTGTCTTGTCTCCTAAACATTGGAAATAACTTTAACTACCCTATGTGTACTACTAAACTTGTGAATAGGTAGGTTGTCATGAGGTTCAAGGTTGATATTTTCAAAAGGACTTTTAATACTCTAAATTAAAATCATGATTAGTATTACTTCAAAGACATAAAGTCATATTGATAGTCTATCTAATATAGTACTAACATTTAGAAATTTGCACAGAGAAATTCTACAAAATCTTTCCTTTTGAAAAGTGGTAGAACTATTGTAAACAATGCAATTAGTTTCTGAGGTGGGTGATGTATTGATTTTCTATTGCTGCTGTAAAAAATTACCACAAATATTTAGTGGCTTAAAAAATTTGTTTCTACCATTCTGTAGGTTGGAAGTCTGACACCAGTCTTTCTGGGCTAAAATCAAAGTGTCAGCAGGCTATATTTCTTTCTAGAAGATTGAGAGGAGAATCCATTTTCTTCCCTTTTCCAGCTTCTAAAGGCTGCCTGTGTTTTTTTGGTTCATAGTCTCCTTTCCTTATCTTAAAACCCAACAATATTACATTCCTCCTTCTTTAATTTTAAATTAAAACCACTGTGATTTGTGTATGTGTGTTTTCTCAAACATTATTCTACTCTTTCCCTTTTTAATATATATTTCCTTGTGATTATACTCTTTATTAGATGGCTATGATTCAAATTATCATAGAATGGATCGTGGTATCCGATCTTCTTTTCTCCTGACTCCAAAGCTCTCACTATAGCTATCATCATATCCCATTCATCATCAGTACAGAAGACCTCATGTCGTTGAGATATACATGCATTCTGACAACTCTAAGAAATGACCTGGCACTGGATGTGAGAAAACAGAGTACTATAGTCATGACCGATGGTTGAATACTTCATATGTAACCATTACACTAAGTTACTTCTCATAGGTACATAGATGTTGGTACTCCATTCTCAGCACTTCCCCAACTCCTCATGTCCAAAAATAAATAAAGTTGCCGTGAAAACCAGAGGAAGAGGGAGAACTTGCCACTTTGTAAGGTCAGCCATGCTGACCTCTAGGAAATGTCAAATCACACACCTTACCTTGCCTATATACATCTCACTCTTTACACAGGACCTTGTTTTTCATTCTCACAACGAATATATAATGTAGACATGATCTCTCCTCACTTCCTAGGACCTCAGGGGAGCTGAGTAAAGTATCCAAGATCTCACAGCTAAAAAGAATTAGAGTTCACTGGTTTTCAAGAAAAAATTATAAGGCATGCCAAAGGTAGGAAGATACCCAAGTCTGAAGAGACAAAGGAATTACCAAACTCAAATATGACACAAATATTAGAATTATAAGTCAAGGAATTTAAATAACTTGACTTATTTATATATGTTTAGGAATAGAATGGAAAAAGTAGGCAGCATGGAACAACAGATGGATAATGTAAGCAGAGAGATGGACATTCTCGGAAAGAATCAAAAAGACATTCTAGAAAGCAAAAACACAGTAACAGAATGATGTCTTTAATATGCTCATCAGCACACTTGACATGGCCATGGAAAAATATCAATAAGTTGAAGACAGGTCAATAGAAACTTCTCAAACTGAAATGTAAAGAAAAAATATAAAAAACAAACAAAAATTAAAAAACCCAGAACATCCAAGAACTGTGGGACAATTTCCAAAGATATGACATGCACACATAATTGGAATAACACAAGGAGAAGGAAAAGAGAATAGAGGAGAAAAAATTTTTGAAGAACATTCCAAAATTAATAACAGACCCCAGACCACAGATCCAGGAAGCTCCGATTATACCAAGCAGCTTAAGTACCCTACATACATACACATACCTGCACACACACATGCACACAAACACACCTAGACATATCATATTACAGCTTCAGAAACTCAAAGACAAAGAGAAATCTTGAAAGAAGTCAGGGTAGGGGGGTGGATAAAGCACGTCATCTGTAGAAGAACAATGGTAAGAGTTACAGCAGACTTCTCATCACACACCAAGCTATATAAGTGCAAACAAGAAGAGAAAGCATGAAAAATGTAGTGTTAAAAGAAAAAAGTCAACAACTGAGAATTCTATATCTAGCAAAATTATCCTTCAAAAGTGATGAAGATCGCTTCTTGACCTTTTGGCTAAGATCAAGTGTAGTGTCTGTTTTTATCAGTTTAAAAGTGAAGAAGAAACAAAGATTTTCTCAAACAAAAAAAGGGAATTCCTTATGTACAGTCCTGTCCTAGTTAATGTTAAAAGAAATGTTAAAAAATTTTTCAGGAAGAAAGAAAATGATATAGATCAGAATCTTGGATCTATGTAAGGGAAGGAAGAGCATCAAAGAAGGAATAAATGAAGGTAAAATCAAATCTTAATGTTTTCTTTTTTTTAACTTAATGGATCTAAAAGATATATGTTTGTTTGAAGCAATAATGTTAATAGTAACAATATATTGGCTGACTAAAGCATATGAAGTAGTGAAAAGAATGACAACAATGGACAGCAAAGAGGAATCGGTAATATTACATAACTGTTAGAATGGCTAAACTTCAAAATACTGACAATACCAATTGCTGGTGAAGATGCAGAGCAACAGGAACTTTCACTCGTTGGTGGGAATGCAAAATGGAAGACAGCTTGGCAGTTTCTAAACATAGTCTTACTATACCAACAGTTCCCCTCTTAGGTATTTACCCAACTGATTTGAAAATGTATGTACACACAGAAACCTTCATATGAATGTTTATAGTAGCTTTATTCATAATTGTCAACAACTAGAAATAACCAAGATGTCCTTCAATTGTGAATAGGTAAGAAATCTTTGGCACATCCATATAATGAAATACTTTTTGGCTATAAAAAGGAATAAACTGTCAAACCACATAAAGATGTAGGTGAATCTTAAATGCATATTGCTAAGTGAAAGAAGGCAGTCTGAAAAGGTTACATATTCTGTAATTCCATTTATATGACAATCTGGAAAGGCAAAGTTATAGAAATGATAAACACATCAGTGGTTACTAGGGCTGCAGGGGAAGGAAGGTTAACAGTACAGAGATTTTCTAGGACTGTGAAACTATTCTCATATGATACTGTAATGATGGATAAATGATATGCATTTGTCAAAAAAAAAAGAACTTTACAGTACAAGGAATTAACCTTAAAGGATGCAAATAAAAAAATGCTTAGGAGGTTAGGGAATCTCAGGATGAAATGCAGAATATGACAAAATCATCTGACTGTATTACAAATGCACAAAATAACATCACTAAAGTGGGTGGAGGAAAAAGTGCTGACCTATGTGACTTTGGAAATGATGGACTCTGTGAGACAAAAGGCAAAAGAAACTGTACATGAACACTGTACTCTTATTGATAGAGTTACTTTCCATGGGGCTATGGGTTTACAGTCTGAAACCACTATGCATGTATACTGGAAATGAACAATAAGTAAATGTATGGCAGATGTCAAGAGACAGGTTTTTCATTGTTGGAGTGAGAGGTTATTGATAAGCAAGGAGGCAGGAGACTAGAATGATCCATGTAGCAATGGATTAGAGTTGGAGATACTAGTATAAACTCATGCTTAGCTTAGTATAGACACAGATGGTTATATATAGGATTATTTATAGGCATGCATATATATTAATGCATGGGTTAGCATATATATGTATTTTTCTTTGCTCTGCTGGCCAAGAGGGGCTAGAAGCAATTGTTCACTAGTAGCAATGAATCATCTGGCACCAAGAACTTGGTTTCTAATACTAGTCTCCATTAAGAGAAACCCAGTCACCTTGGAGAAATGGTTGATTCTAGAACTGTGTCAGGAAATATAAAAAAATGAGCTTCAAACATTGTAAAGTGCCAGAAAGTAAGGAAGTGCTAAAAACACAAAACCGAACAAAACAAAAACCAAAATAACATAGAAGCCAACTGAAATAGCTCCTGCTGGCAAAAGCTGGAACAATTTGAGCAATAAAATAAAGTAGAAATAAATTATAACTTAAAGTGTAAAATAAATATCCAGGATTCCATACTTATTTAAATAAATGATTGAATAAATAAACAAATAGGAGAAAAATAGAAAAATCCCCCATGCAAAAGAATTCCAAATAATTTATTTATGTAGTTACTCAACCTTCAAGGAGGTGAAGCATTGGAAATAACTTCTCATTCCTTTAGTGTGGGCTATGTCTAGTAGCTTCCTTTCAAAAAGTGCATTATGAAAGGGGGAAAAAGAGTAATTTTACAGTGGAGAAACCTGACGAACATTACCTGAGGCAGCTGATCAAAGTCAACATCAATAATAAGTCATGTTGATCGTTTGTACTCTTGACATGATGTGATGAGAATGGTACTATGGTCTTCACCAAACTCCATAACTCTAATCTAATGATAAAAAAACATCAAACAAAGCCCTATAGAGGGACATTTTGCAAAACTCCTTAAAATGTTCGAGGTCATCAAAAATAAATAAAGTTCGAAAAACTCACAGCCAAGAGGAGCCTAAGGAGACACGATGAATAAATGTAATGTGATATCTTGTGTGGGATCATGGAACAGACATGTACATTAAGTAAAAATTAAGGAAATATGAATAAGGTATAGACTTTGGTAACTAATGTATCAATAATTTGTTCATTAATTGTGGCAAATATACCATAATTATGTAAGATGTATTTAATTGAGGATGCTGAGTGTGGGGTATATGGGATCTCTCTGGACTATCTTTGCAATTTTTCTCTAAATATAAGACTATTCTAAAATGAGGGATTTAAAAAAATAAAATTTAACATAACTTACAGGGAGTTGCCACTACATTCCTACCAGAATGACTAAAATAAAAAGTTATGACTATGCTAAGTTCTGGTGGGGATACAGATCAATTGGAACACTGATACCCTGTTGATGGGAATGCAAAATATCACAACCACTCTGAAAGTCAGTTTGGCAGTTTCTTAAAAAGTTAAACATATATTTACCATATGACCTAGCAATCTCATGCTTAGATGTTTACTCTTGAGAAATTAAAACTTATGTCCACACAGAAATCTGTGCACTAAATTTTATAACAGCTGTATTTATAATCACCGAAAAATTGGAAATCCATTATTCTTCAACAGATAAATAAGTTATGGTATATACACACAATGGAATGGCATTCAGCAATAAAAATGAATAAACTATGGATCCATGCAACAACTAGGATAAGTCTCAAAGGCACAAGGCTGCTAAGAGAAGTCAGTCTCAAAATATTACATAATCTGTGATTCAATTTTATGACATTGGAAAGAGAAAACCACAGTGGTAAAGACAGATTTGTGGTTCCTGGGGATTTAAGAGTTGGTGGAGGGTATGACACTAATGGGGCAGCATGAGCATATTTTTAGGGTGATGCAATTTCTTCTTTATTTTGACGGTGACGTTGTTTTTCACAAATCTATATATGTGTTAAAATGTATAGAACTGCACACCATAAAAGTCAGTGTTACCATGTTAAAAGTAGTAGAGTTTAGATCTAAATCCAGGTCTGCTAAAACAACAACAAAATGATTATATACCATATTTCTCAGGCCTTTTTGTTCCCCAAACCTTACTTGAAAAGTTCATTCCCTTATTCCCTCTGTTTAAAGTATTTATTGGTCATGGTGGAAAATACTAAAACTTTTATAGCTGCCCTAAAATATTTTATAAGCATTGAATTAATAATCAGTTGTAAAAATTCTATTTAGACTTCAAAATATTTACCAATTTTCCTCTTTCCTTTCGTCATCCTCATGTTGCAATATTTCTCTCCAAATAGTACTTAGACAATAAAAATTTCTCTCTAAATGTTTTCACCAACTTAGACTATAGGGAAGAAAGTACATTAAAAACAATAGAAGAGAGAGGCAGGAATATTACATTTAAAAAATTAAGCTTAGCATGATTTAAATCCCTTGAAATGTGAGTTACTATCAATTTATGGTTTCAATATATCTTTATAAATGCAGAGGAATATGCTGGACAAAAGGTAGAAAAAAAGCCAGAGAAAAGTAGTAACTGCTTCAGAAGAACACAGCATAGTGGATAGATCAGTACTGTGGTCTGAGTGTCCTCTCTGAAACTCATGTTGAAACTTAATCTCCAAAGAGGCAGAATTGAGAGGTGGGGCCTCTAAGAGGTGATTAGATCATGAGAGATTTGGCCTCATAAATGGATTAATTAATGGAATAACGGGTGACTTTATAAGAAGAGGAAGGGAGACCAGAGCTAGCATATGAACATGCTCAGCCCCACTCACTGTGTGATGCCCTGAGAGAGTCCCCACCAGCAAGAATTTTCCAGATACATCCATCCGTTCAACCTTGGACTTCCCACCTCTGTAACTGTAAGAAATAAATTCCTTTTATTTATAAACTGTCCAGTCTTAAGTATTCTGTTAGCATCAACAGAAAATGGACTAAGACAATCAGAGTTTCTCCATGGTGACACTCTTGACATTTTGGGATGGATGATTCTTTTTGGAGGGTAGAGGTTGCTGTCCTATGTGTTGTAGGATGTTGAGCAGCACCCCTGGCCTCTACCCAACAGATGATGGTAGCATCCTCCCCACTTTGTAATAATCAAACGTGTCTCCAGACATTGCCAAATGTCCCCGTGGGGGGCATGGAGGCAAAAATCACCCCATATTGAGAACCACTGGGATATAGCAAGGGGCTTGTTGGAGGTTGGGGTTCATTCCAACTTCCCCGATTATTAGCTGAGTGCTCTTGAAGAAATTATGTAATTTCTTTGACTGTTGGTCTCACACAGCACTAAAATAGGCAGAGCCTATGTTATAGGATTTCTGTGAAATTCAAATGAGTCAATATATGAAAAATAAATTGTAAATGATGTTATAATTATTAGTGAATAGCATACACAAACTGTGGATTGTAATTGTGACATAGAAAGGCAGAGCTCTGTAAGAGATAAGGCTGATACAAAGCTGTATAACTCTTGACTGGGAGTAATTTTGCCCAGGAGACATTTAGCAGTGTCTGAAGACACTTTGAGTTGTCACAATTGGGGTAGGGGTACTACTAGCATCTTGTAGGTAGAGGTCAGAGATGCTGCTAAATATCCTACAATGCACAGGACAGCCCCTTCACAACAAAGTGTTAGCCAGCCCAAAATACCAGTACTGCTGAAGTTTAGAAATCCTGACAGAAAGCAAAGCCTTTTTAAGACTTGAAGGGGTACTCTTCTTAGAACTAACTCTATGAGTCAGGGTCTTGGCAGGAAACAAAAGGCTCATTCAGATGAGATCTTAGAAGAGAATTAATAAAGAGATTATTTCATTAATCATAAGAGGTTAAGAGCAGCTTAAGGAGACCAGCCAGTGATATTGAGGCTCCTAGGGTTTAGGAACATCTGAAAGCTGCTACCTCCCTAAGCATGAAGAATCTGGGGGTAGAGACATATTACTGGAATCTGGTGAGAGCTGGAGCCAGGGTAGGAAGGGCTACCCCTACCAGGGTAGGGAGGGCTTTGGTCACACTTGCTGCCAGAACTGTGGTGCTGAGGCAGGGCAGGAGCAGGGGGAGAAATATCCCATTCTCTCTCCTTTTAATTTCAGGTCTCCCACTGACCCAATGGGAAACTAGAGGACAAGGCTGCCCAGGAATTGTGGGCTTCAGGCGTTATGCCTCATAGGGACAGAGAAGGACAAAGAAGAACTGAGGCTACCTGCAGTGGACCTGCAGGAATGGGGTTGGGTGGAGGAATGGCAAACATGGCTTGCAGAGTGGACTTTCTAATTTTTGCCTTAGTAAGCCCCTCAGATATCCACAGCCAGTAAGGGGCATAGCGAAGGGGATGAGAATCTACAGCACCAACATTTGTGTGAGAAGTAAAATACCATTTCCCAGGGTAGTCAACTAATCTTTCTAGTCATTGCCATACTTAGCAGTTCTAAGCAGAATCCAAACAGATGCTCCAGTCCTATATTTTATGAAGAACATGTGCCTTTTTGATAGCTTCATGCTTCCAAGTCAGCAGGACTTGGCAGTGTGGCTGACGTGGAAAGAGAACCAAGTGGTAGCCAAGAAGTCAGTGTTGAAGCCCAGTTCCACTCTTCAGTAGCTGTGTGCCCTGGGTAAACCTTTAGGTTTTCCATCTAAAAAATGGAGCAAGTGGATAGAACTAATAGCAGAGCTGAATTGGACTGGAGAGATCTTCCAGTTCCATGTGAACAACCTGAGGCCCTCAGGGATGAGGAGAAGTCATTGTTGACTCCAGCTGGAACATTTCCAGCACCACAACAAGAGCAAAGCTTATCAACCCAAAGCCCAAAGCAAAAGCCTTGCTGGCTGCTAAGACTCTCAAGGGGCAAAAGGATGAATTGCACTATTTGACCAACCAAATTACTAAAGTTTCATTTTTCAATTTGAACAAATATTTATTGAATGCCAACTATATGCCAGAGATTATGCCAAGGAGTTGAGCACCCAAAGATGTAACGCACAAGCTCTCTTTCTTGAGGAAGTTCTCAGCCATGTAAGGGGGTTTCGTTTAATCAATTTAACAAGCTTTACTATTGAAAAGCTACCATTCAATGATAGCCTTGGACCCCTCAAAACCAGTGTTATTACCCTGGAAAGCTAATTTTTCCCTTGAGGACTACAAGCACTATGTTGTGAGCTTTCAAACCTGCTGGCTGTTTGGATGTCCTGCTGTGTGTATTCTCTAGCCACCCTCCCTATGCTCTTTGCTCAGAAGATATTCGAGAGTTTCTCCACGTGTATATAGAATCTGTCGCGCCACTCTGACCCTCCCTGCAAGATCCTGACTGTACTCCTCTTCTTTCCATGTACCTAGAAAGTCCTTTCTTTCTGGCAGCTGCCTGTATTATGATCTTCCCATGTTCTAGGTAATGATTACATTCTTGTACAATCCCTTGAATGTCTTCCCCAAGCTTATGTCTCTTTCAGTAGTGGACTACTCAATGCCAAAAGAAAGTGTTTCTCAGTTTTCAGGTTTCATTCTGCAGGACACTTTCTTTGATCTTACACTGCACATGTCCTGTGACTCCCACACAGCCCATGGCGCCTGCAGCCCTGGTCGGCCCAGCTTCTGCACCATCTGTTGCAGCTGGGCAAGTGTGCTGCCTGTATGTGAGCTTCTCGTGAGCTCCAAATGGCTCAGTCTTCTTGAATCTTGGGCCCTGACTGTACCTTTCTTATGTTGTTCTCAGCCATTTTGAGTACAATGTTGTTAAATATTTACCACCTCCCTGATCCTTTTACTTCTGAATTACCCAGTGATATGGCGAGAAATTTAGGGCACTCAGGAAAGACATGTTTGGATCACTTTGTGCTTATTTAATTGCAGAACAACAACTTCTAGTCTCCTTGCAACTCAGGTGCCCTTTAAGTGCTGTTCTTAACCATAGAGTGTGAGAAAAATAGAATAACTTGCAGAATGTTTCTATTCCTCTAGTCACTAGGATCAGGGTACTAAAGGGGAACTGGAATGATGTTTCATTATCCCCATTTTTACCATTTGTTCTCCTCAATGACTTAGACTCTAGCATCATGCAAAAGATCTGGGAGAGTCTCAGGGAGAAGCAAATTTTTGATAAAGTTGATTTGTGGAGAGCAATAAGTTATACATTTGTATGAGTTATCTGTCAATGCATTAAAAATTATCCCAAAACATAGTGTCTTAAAATGATAAACATTTATTATCTCACACAGTTTGTGTGAGTCAGGAATTAGGGAGCCACTTTTCCCAGTGGATCTGGTGTAGGGTTTCTCCTGAGATATGGTTAAGATGTCTACCAGAATTGTAGTCAACTGAGAGTTTGAGTGGGTGACTCACTAACATGCTGGTTGGTCAATGCAGGAGAACTCAGTTCCTCACCAGGTGAACTTCTGCAGAGAGTTGCTTGCACGTCCTCATAACATGACACCTGGCTTCCCCCAGAGTGATCCAAGAGCAAGGCAGGTGCTATGATGTCTTATTGACCTGGCCTTAGAAGTCACACACTGTCATTTCTACAATATCCATGAATACTAGGAGGCAAAGTTTATTGGAGGCCATGTTGGAGCCATCTTAAAGGATGTCTTGGGGCCTCATGAGACATTAGTTATATCTAACGGCATAGAAGGTCTTCAGTAAAATATATACATAATTTAGTAGTAAAAATTATTCAGGAATATCTAAGCATTATTTGTAAAGAATTTAATTTTCACCACTACTTTATAAGGATCTGTGAGGCCATACCAAAGTCTAAAGAAATTCCCCACATTCCTGATATTTTCTTTTTTCTCATGAAGATAACTGAATTTCTGGAAGACCTATGCCTCAATCATGCAGCCTTGAAATTGTTACCTGTGCTTGTGGTTCAGTCTTCACTTCATCCTTGAGGACTGAAAACAGTTTCCTCTTTGAAGAAACAACTAAAAATCAATATAGGTTGCTATTCTAAAAAGCAACTTAAATGGCAGCTGTGATTCTGTCAATATATTTTTTAATGTGTTGAAATTGTTACAGTATACACATCAACCTTCATTTCTAGCTGCACATCTGTGTATGTGTTACCACATTTTAGTCTCTATGTAGAATGAGCAACAATTAGATGGAGTTTGTATTTTATGAAAACTCTGTATTTATTTTAGAGTATACCTTTTAGAGTATGTTCTAGTTAAATATGGGATATTAAAGGCCATAATATTCCAGGTACAATTGGTTTGCAAAAGACCTTTTTTTTAATATTAATATTTTTTTCAGAATATTATGGAGGTACAAATATTTTAGTTACATATAATGCCTTTGCCTCGCCCAAGCCAGGGTTACAAGCATGCTTTTCCCCTATACAGTGTGCTCTGCATCCATTAGTTGTGAGTTTACCCCACCCCCACCTGACTGGCACCCAATGACTATTATTACCATGTGAGCACCTTAGTGTTGATCAGTTAGTATCGATTTGATGGTGAGTACATGTGGGGCTTGTTTTTCCATTCTTGTGATACTTCAGATATCTCAAAGAGCTAAAAATATGAATACTATTTGATCCAGCAATCCCACTACTAGGCATCTACCCAAAGGAAGAAAAAGACATTCTATAATAAAGACACCTGCACTCGAATGTTTATGGCAGTGCAATTCACAATTGCAAAGATATGGAAACAACCCAAGTGCCCATCAATACATGAGTGAATTAATAAAATGTGGTATATGTATGCCACGGAATACTACTCAACTACAAAAAACAGTGGTGATCTAGCACCTCTTATATTTTCCTGGATAGAGCTTGAGCGCATCCTTTGAAGTGAGGTATCGCAAGACCTTTTCTATGTTTCACTGGAATGACACATGCGGCCTAACAGGCTTTCGGCACACACGGTTTAGGTATAGCCTTTGGTAGGAATGAGCCAATTGGGAAAAGATAGTACCTATTAGTTGCAGAATTGGTTGCCGATTTAGATTCAACTTCTTTAGCTCAGTGTCATTCTAACATCTCGTCGCCAGGTTGACAGGTCGGCTACCTTTGTTTCCCAGATACCTTGATGACTCCATGTCATTGGACCTAAGTTTCCAATGTTTCTATGTACTGCTCTCGTGAGGTATTTAGTTGATATCCCTGAAGTAGCCCAACCACAATAAAATATTCAGAATGCCCTGAGGTTGGGTCATAGTTATTTTATGTTACCACCTAAAAGATCATTGCACTATTTTTGCAAAATATCTCCTTGAAATCTGTCTCTAAGAGCTTCAGCTCTAGAGTATAGGAGATAAAAGGTCATAGAAAAGACAGTGGAAAGCTATGATCTTGGAGTTTAAATAAAGTAGCACTTGTAATCTGAAGAGATTTCTTTTCCTGTCATAAACTGGCAAGTTGACATATCACTAACACCAAAGAAACAAGCCTTAATTGACATGATGGCAAGAAGCCCAGCCAAAGCTTGTATGTACAGAACAAGACATTTGACAAACACCAGGAAGAGGTCGTTGGTACTGGTACAAGTCTAACAGGTTAGCACAGGCTTTCCAAGCAAAGAGGTTCATAACTCAGGGAAACTTAGAATCTTGTGAAATGGAATCAACCATAGCATTCACTACAACACAATATCAATTAACTAAGCTTTGTTGTTCTGAGGAAATCATTGAATGAATTCCATTCACACGTATTTAGTTGGGGTAGTTTAAGGATTTTTTTAAAAGCCTAAATACTGGTGAGTTTTCCTTGAAGAGACATAATCAGTATAACTCAATGGGAACTAAAATTAGGATAACTTCCTATATAAATGGTAATTTTAGTTACAAAGCTTGTACAACATTTTATAAGGAAAAATAAAGGAAAATGATAACCCACAGTCAAACAAATCAGTTACTAGCAAAAATACCCATGAGAAATTCTTAACATCTATGAAATTTAGACACTTTGATCAAATATTAAATTTTAATAAGAAACTAGTCTTTGATACATTGTACTTTATGTTCATTTTAATTGATATATTCTGTAAGGAAGCAATGTTAGAATTTAGAATTTTTGTAAAATTAAAGTGATTTACTTGGATTTCAGGGTTTTTTTTAATAGAGAAGTAATAGGGAGATGATGCGTCTTTATAGTTAAACGCACTGGGTAAATGCAGTATAGCAGTTTACTAAAGTAATAGAAAATCATACAGGGAAAAAAAGGATTGGCCTAATTGTGTTAGGGTTTTCCCTGAACATTTTGTAATCAGATAAAGTCTGTTCCATTGAAGGCTTAATCAAAATAAATCTTCATGTATAGTAAAAACTCATATACTGATTAAGGGAAGGATAGTGGCAGAAGACACCAGTATGATTTATTAAAATGTAAAGATCATGTATAAAACTTAGTTTTGCAGGGTACAGGACTCTAGGCTGGGAAGACTGAATCTGGATCCACACTTCTCCCCCCTCACAAAAATCAGCTCACGCTGAATCACAGATCTAAACCTAAGGAGTGAAACTATTAGAACTCTAGAGGAAGAAGTTGGAAATTCTCTTCTAGACATTGGCCCAGGCTGGATTTTAAAGGACTGGTAGCGAGTTTGCTGGAATTCATGTGCCCTGCGGAACCCCTCCCCACCACTTTCTTCCCTGCCCCCTCCCCAGAGCAGCGAGTGCTGTCATCAGGCTCCCTGCCTCTGGCTTCCTGTGGTTCAGCCGGTGCAGCCAGGCAGGAGTTCAGGGGAGGGAAGGAGCATGCCTGGCATCCTCCCGCCCAGAGACTGCAGGCTGGCTATGCCCGTCACCAAGGTCAGGGGTCCTGTTAGGTGGCCCATCATCACAGACTTCGGCTTCAGGTCTCTGAAATTGCTTCCTCAACCCCAACCCAGGCCAAAGGGTGGTATCTGTGTCCCTGGTTTCTGTCCCAACCCCCGTGGTTTCTCTGCACTCAAACCTCACCCTCATGAATAGTCCATTTCTGCACCCCTCCTGCTTCCTTCTGGGATTCTGACTGGTACCCGTGGGGATTACATAAAGAGGGAGGTAGAGAGAAACCACCACATGTGAAAAGCTAATCTGGACTTGGCCCCGGAAAGGCCCTGTGCATGGGAGGCCAGTGGGGTTTAGGCTGGTGAAGTAGGCAGGGACCTTATGACAGAGGGCTTTTGTGCTAGTCCTCCCCTTTCAGAGCACCCACAGCATGCTATTCATCTGATGTGAAAATTTCAGAATTATTTTTTATGGCATCGTCATTCATGGATTTTCTTACAGTGTTCTGGGAAAGCTGTGAAATGAAAGCAGTCTGGGGAGCAGTTACCAAGGCGAGTGAAGCCTTCCTGCACCCTCCTGGTGAGCTTGCCTCCCTCACAGAGCAATTGAGACATTTTAACCGACTATTTACTCTTCTCTTCTGGGATGGTGTGGACTCTGAGCATGGGGCTTGCCATCGCTTCTGGGTCACAGTGCACACCTTAAGTAGATGTTCAGTAGCTGCTTTTAAATAAATAAATGAATTTCTGGCTAGATAGTGGCTGCTCTGTTACCCAGCAACACGTAAGCACAATTGTTAAGGAAGAAAATTAACAAATTAATCAATTGGATTCTAGGTATTTCAATTGTTAAAGCTCACTGCTTAATTGTCTCGTGTAAAATTCATCAGCAGCCATTATAAGTCAACACGGAGGAAGTGAGAGGTATTTTCATGTCTGGGGTCTTTATGAATTTCATACTTGCCTTTCATGGCAGGCAGCAGGGGAGGCCAGCCATAGGGCTTTCCTGCCTCTAGCATCACAAAGAAACACGGGGGCGAGCGTAAGCTGCCATTGTTTATCACGGAAGGTCTGTACGTGGATGGAGCCCTGCTCACGCAACACATTTGCTGTCCTGTCTGCGCAGAAACAGAATCCAGAATCTGATAGGTTGACATGTCTGACTTGCAGTGCTCAACATGTTTTTGTCTTTTATTAATAAATATGTTAAAAAGTTGATTGGCTTTCCACATTTGAAATTCAGGAGATTTTACATAAAAACTCATGAAAAACCTGAAGATCAGCCAACATGGGTCCTCAATTTCTACTTGGCCACATCAGCTGGAGCTTAACATTAGCTCACCCACTTCAGACCCAGCACTAGCACTCCTGTGGCCACAGCATACCCACCCCGGCTTGTCGTCCTCACCCAGCCTGCTGCACTCGTTCATGTTACCAAGCCTTTATTAGCCGCCAGGAATTGAAGTCCCCAATTGCAGAGTAGGGAGGATCATGTCTATAGACGGACACATATGGCCCCACCACGGGCAGCACTGTGCAAAGTAGACAGAAGGCTTCCTGCACATTGTTTCTGAGAATCATTTTATATTACAGATGTGTACTGTGTATCAAATTGTAAAAGCACACATTTATTACGGAAATGAATTAGGATTACTTCCATGGGGTTGTGGGGTCATGTCTTCAGTCACAGAGTCCCAGCTTCAGAGTGGACTGACTTTCACAAAAACACACTCTGTTAGTCATGGGTTACAAGGGAGAGGACTTGTGAACAGTTTATCTGAAGGGGCCTCTGGCTCTGTGTTAGAATGCACAGCCTGAGCCTTCCCCAGAGAGTCTGATTCAATTGCTCTCCTCTGAGGCCTGGTATCAATGTGTAAAAGCTCCCCTGGTGATTCTCAGGTGCAGCCAAGGAGGAGAGTCACTGGTCTCAAGGAAGTCAATCTTCTTAAGGTCAACAATCATGGGGTTGAATTACAGTCCAGGATGGGAAGCCCACCAGACCAAAGACCCAAGGTTTGGTGTTCGCCCAGTGCAGTGTCTGGCATATGGTAGATGCTCAAAATATATGTAGGAAAGGGAAGGACAGAGAGAGAAGGGAAGGAAGAAAGGGAGCGGGGAAGTAGGAAAGAGGGAGGGAATTATCAAGGGAAGCTTATGACCTGGTTGACACCGACTTGGCGGTACTAGAATATGGTTATTGTGTCAGATTTCGAGGAGGAGGTAGGAGACCCCTGTGCACCTCGGCTGGCTTGAGAGAACTTTATTTGCTTAGTATGCCCTCGTCCCCAGGCAGTCTAGATTTGAGCTAACATGGGAAGTACACACAGCTGAAAAGAGGAGCCATTTGGGCCTGCAGAAGAACAAATACACATTTCAAGGATGAGTTGTCTTCTGGGACTGAACAGCTCTCTCCGATGCCAGCTCCCAGCAGGGGCCATGCTGGACCCGTGAGCACACGTTATTTCTTCCATGGGAACCCAGCACACACACGCCCTGCCCCAGAGCACCACACTCACTGCACCCACCTCCAGCAACTCGGCCTGCAGAGCATGGGGACTCCAGATGCCAAACACCCGTCTGAAGCTCTGTGATTTCCACAAAATTTGTGTCTCATAAAAATTTAAACGCCTGCTAAGCGAAAACAGCACCTTTTTGCTTCTCTCTCTGGCAAACACCTTCTGCGGGAATTTTCTCACTTCTCTGAGGTGACATATTTCACCAGCGATTCCCCTGGCACTGAAGCTGCTAAAGAATAAGGGAGCAGATAGGGCGTGTCCTCCAGGAGGCCCGCAGGTACCTCTGGAGTAGGGATCTGAGAGCCCTTTGGAAAGCGAAGGGGTCCAGGGCCACATTTAGGCTGGCCTTTGAAGAAAGGGGTGGTGGCTATACCTGGAAGACATAGCCCTGGAAAGTTATTATGAAAAAATCTGCAGAGGACTAAAGAGGGAGCATGCTCAGGGGGAACACTGGCAGTTGTCATGTTCTAAGAAGCAGCTGTTTCGTTACAGCAGCCCTAGGAACTAATGCACACCCCAGCCCTGGCTTTCATTGCGAGTGCCTAGTGGCTGCCACTGGACACTTCCTGTAAATCAGCCCCTGAGGCTCTGCCCTCCAGTTGGCCACCCGTGTCTGGGCACGTTGAGTCCCAGTCTACACTCAGACCAGAGCCTCAACAGCCATCACCCCATGCAATCCTTCTTTACGGAAAGCCTGAGAGGGAAATTAGATCCTTACCTTCAACTGAGAGACTACAAGTCAGGGAGATTATAGGACTAGCCTGGGGCCACACATTCATTAATTTAGAGTACCTCCATCGGTCCGGTTGTGGTGCAACAGCAGGCAGCACGTGCTCAGAAAATAGGAGGTCAGGTAGCTCCACATTAAACTGTGTCATTGGTGGTAAGTGGGCATGCAGTCTGAAACTAACCATAACCCCAGGGACACACCTACAATGTCCATCTCTCCCTTCCTGGGCAGAGCAGCTGTCATACATCGATGTTCCATGACGGGCCACGGGTGGCCAGAGAGACCTTGCCAGTAATTCCTGTGTGGCAGTGGGGTTTGTAATCGGAGCCGTGGGTGGAGCAGGGCTAGCTGTGAGGAGGTCCTAGGAGGACCATGGAGAAGCCTGCATAGCAGGCGGAGATGAGAGACCCCAGAGCTGGGAGGGAGGAGCAGGAGCACAGTCTGCTGTGGCCCTGCCTGGAATCCCACACCTGAACACTCGAGCCTTTGTCCCTGGCCACAGTGCTCTTCACAGTTTCCAGAATGAGATCCCCATACCTCAGTCCCCCTCCTCTGGTGCCCCTGACGTGGCCTCCCATCCCTGCTGGCCTCCTCTCCGGACACTTCTCTAAAGTCCTCCTTCTCCTTAATCTCTCTGGGCTGTCTGAGTTCTCCCAAGCAGAGCAAGCTGTGTTTCCCGGCCTTTGCTCATGTTGTTTGTGTCGCTAGAGCACATTTTCCCACCTTCCCAGTCAGGTATTGCCTTTTCTGGGAGGCCAGCTCTGAATGCCTTATTCCTGGGCTGGGCAAGGTATCCCTCCTCTATTCCCAAAGTGCATGGCGGAACCCTCTTTCACAGTACAGCACCCAAGAGAGTAACTAGCTGTTTAGTTCTCTGCCTCTCCCACTGGATCTTCTCATGGACAGGGCCTGCATCTTGTTAATACTTTTTCCTGAATTCCCTGTATCTAGCACAAGCAGCACCGAATGTTTTTGAGCAACCAAATGAGTGAATAAAGGGATGCCTCTTAGCATAGGTAACCCAGTGAATAGTCTGCAGCCATTTACACTTTAGTGTGATTTAGCCTTTTTTCTTAATGATAAGTACAAACTTTGATATCTCTGTCTAGAGTGAACACTTAGAGGAAAAAAGAGTGAAGGCTGGGGAGACACTTGTCTGCACATTTTGCTGGCTTAATAACTTTAGGTAATTTAGTGTCACCAACTGTGATGCAAAAAAATTCCCCTACACCCTTGAGATTCTGTTTCAGAGGAAACCAAAGGAGAGGTGAGTCTGAACACAAGCCTCAGAATGCAGGGGCTCCATGAACATGGAGATGGCCGTTTGGCTGACTTCCCTAGGGATACCCTGTGCAGCTCTAGTCCTCTGCGATGCTCTGCAAAAAGATGTTTCCAAGAATGTGCAGTCTTGGGAGCACTGGTTCTCTTGGAAATGCACAATACAAGTTAACATATTAGAGGCTCTGAAAAGTCTTGCAGTTAAGAAACCTCTTTTTAACTCAGCATTTTCCAAAGATATGTAGCCATGAAAGAAACTGTGAGTATGTACAACAGCCATTAGAAACAGCAGTGCGTGCTCTGGCAAATACTGTCACGGTACTATTTCACAATACTATTCTAACATTGGTCATAGGGGAGATAATCACATGAAACTGTGAAAACTGTCATTCCTCATTTTGGGGAGAAGCTGAGCTCAGCTACCAGGGAAAGATGACCTCTTCCCCGTACTCTGCCTTGAGTGACCACCAAGCATAAAAACATGCCCAGTGCTAACAACTACATTTTCAAATAGAAAATGATCAGATTTCTGCCTCACTGCACTCCCACAAAAGGTCCATTCTGAGTGCTGCTCTGCTATGTGCTGTCTGTCACATTTTGCAGGAAAATCAGAGGCCAAAAGCCCAGAATGAATCTCTCCATCCCCCCTTGGTCCAGGCAGTGGGGCTGCCATCCAGAGTGTGCACAGCGTCTTTAGGAGAAAGAGCTCTCTAAGTGCAAATGGCACCGGCACTTAGTCCTGTTGGCCTGGGAGGGAGACGGCTCTATTTTAGGGCAAGGGAACAATCATTCTGACCTATGTACACCCTCACGTGAAAAGCTTTAACAGTTGAAAAGTCAAGAAGGCATAACTGTCTCTTTGGAGGCAAGGTGGAGTCTATCTTCCCAGTCATCAGGAGGGAAAGAGGTCAGAGCAAAGAGGCTGGGGCTCCCTGCTACCACCAGAGTGCTAAAATGGGCTGTTTACACCTGCCAGGAACTTTCTGGAGCCTCCCTGGTAGACTCGACATCGCGCGTGCTCTCAGCTCTCTTCCCTTCCTGACTGCTCAGGCTCCAGACCTCACCAATTTCTCTGCAGCCTCCTGCTGCGGGCCCTTGTCCCTGGGCCTAGGCAGCTTCCATCACCTCCTGACGGTCCTCCTGCCCCAGCCTCTCCTCCCCACGCTGCCCTGCAGAGAGGGCCTCCTACAGGACAGCGCCCGTCCTACACCAGACGCTGGCCATGCCGCCCCTGCCTTCAGGATATGCCACAAGCTCCTCCCGCTGGCTTTCGCACTGCAGCCCTGTGTGATCTGGCCCTGATTTCCTGTTTAACTCTGTGCCTTAAATCCCATGACAGAAACTAACATGATCAGCCTGTCTGTTCTATCCCTTTGCTCAGGCCTTCCCACCTCCTCCTCCTGCTGGTCCTCCTCCTCTCAGGCTATCTGGATACAGCCATCCTTTGTAGCCCAACTCAAGTTCCGCCTCCTGCCTGGTGTGTCTTCACAAAGTAAATGCTGATAGAACCCACCACTAAGCACACTTGTGATGTGTAGTCTTCCTCTCATGTTTTGTTAGCTAGTTTGTATAGGCTTTTTTTGCCTTACTGGTCCTTTCTCTTGTATGTCTGTTTGCTATTTCGTTAATTTCTACTATTTGGGTTTGCTGGCTCATTAAAAACACTGATAAAATAGTTAAATCTCTGCTAAGGATAATAAGTTTTAAAAAGAGTGATCTAATCTAATTCCTGTATAATTTATAACAGGGATGAAAAAAGAGGACATCAAATGTTGAATGATAATAAGATGGTATTACAAATAACTTCTGACAATAAATTGGAAAATTTAAATGACATGAACGAGTATCTAAAATAAAACTTATCGAATTGATGCAAGAAGAAAGAGAAAACCTAAATGATCCTATAGCTCTCAAAAAATGAAATCAGCAATTTTTCATGGGTAGATAGGTATTCTTGCTGAGCATGCTGGGAGCTTCTTAATAACTTCCAGCTTAGTCTTGCATCAGCAATATACATCTTAATTTTGCCTGATTGCTGTTGGTCATCAGACTCTTTTCAGCAAGCTGGGGAGGATTGGGAAAAGGAAGGTAGCTGCTCACAGACAACTCTTTTGCTCCAATTATTTCCTCTGGCCCTACCAGCCCAGCTTAAAGCCTCTGTGCATTTTGAAGAATTTTAGCCTGATCAGTTCCTTACCCCTCCTCCTTCCTTTCTACTCCTAGAAACCAGTTTGGCAGCTCCAAATCTTGATGCCTGGGCTCTGTAGTGGACTATATACATCGGCATTGCTCCTTGTTGTTCACAAAATGTAGTTGAGATGGAGATTTAGTTGAGGAGACCAGGCGATATGGTTCTGTTTTCACTGAAGTGTGAGTCATGTTTTCACTCTGGTACATTAAAGAAGCTGGAATGGGGACGAGACACGCATCGAAGGAGAGTTCAGAAGGAAAGGACACTGTTCTGCTCTCTGACCCCTGAGGATCCCCACTCAGAAGTCTGTTTCTTGGGGACCCCTTGCCATGGGAAGACAGCTGTGGGAGGCCGGGGTACCAGGAGTGGCAGCCTTGGCTGGAAAGGCCTGACCATCTTTGTTCACGGGCACTCCGCCTTTGACATACTCCTCATAGGTAAATGAGCTCTGCCTTCTTCCATTTTTGTTTTATTGCCTGATTACCCTAGTTTTATAGTTTGTAGATTATATTCTTTTAGTATTCACTTTGCTCTTTTCTTATATTTTAATTTTTCTCAGCTGACTTATGCCTTAATGACTCTCTTTTATCTCACTTTTACTTTTATTCATGGCTTAAATTTTATCTAGTTCTCTCATCCCATTCAACTTTTATTTTGGGCCTTATTTTTATCTTGTTCATTTTTATTTTAGCCTTGTTATTTGCCTTTTATGTTGTTTTAAATGATTTTCGCCTTGTTTCATCATTTTGTTGATAGCATACTATTACTTTATTGTCTTTTACGCTCTTTAATTACAAAGCAAAAAGTCTAAAGCAGAGTCATGAGGAAACCAGTTATAAACTATCCGGTATCTTGGAAACATCTTGAGTGGCCAGAAACAGTAAGCAGCTAGCTACTCCAGGAAATGTCAAAAAAAAAAAAAAAAGAAGTGCAGTAAGGATTTTCAAGCCTCGTTAGAAATGCAAGATTATCATCAACTGAAATCTCCCTCTGCCTCTCACTCTGGGCTTCCTCTCTGCCCTTCGGCTTCATGTGCTCTCTCCAAACAGTTGAGGACTGCTTTCCCAAGCCAACCTAACCACTAAACTCAAGTCTGCATACCTTGCAGTCCAGAACCCACTACTGTCTAACTGACTCAGTCACTGTTAGCCAATTCCAAATACCAAGAAAAGAGGATCTGATAGGACAGCTCAGCTTGGCTCAGCTTTGAACTTCCAACCCTCATCCTGCCTCCACCAGCTGTAGCAGGTGGGATGGCAGCGAGGTGTACTCAAGGTTGCTCCTTCTAGGCTGCAGCAAGAAGATTCCTAACCCAGGGTAGTGATGGAAAGGGACGGAAGGGAGGCTGGATGTTGTCTTCTTTCCAGATGGTCCTGTGGCAGCATCACAGCCTCCTCCCAAAGTTTCCCCTCTATTTTGCATTGTCACTCTATTTCTTCTCACTTTAAAAATATTTAGTTGAATAATTCAGTGGACAATTGGCCACATTTTCAAGTCCTCCTTCCAAGGGTAAACCCTACATGGATTTTCCTTTGAAATGCTGGAACAACGTTCTTTTACACATCACATTTCATGAAGTTCCTGTGAGGAGATGCATTCTAAAAAGCCAATGTCTTATCTGACTGTATGATCACATTTGGAAAGATTTGCCAACAGGAGAGCAGTGTCCAGGTTTAATTGAAATGAAATGCCATGTTATTTGTTACATTCTATAAAACTCCTTGGAAGGAAGCACAATGAAAGGTCCATGAGCTGGTTGTGTTGTTCTTTTATCAACTGACTTGGTAAGGTCCATGTTCCTGCTGTCTGAAGTTAAGGAAAGGAACATCCTCTAGCTGTGTGAGGGCTCCCTTATTCCTTTCTCCTGGTAGAAGATCCATACAGGAATTGGCCAGAACTTAGAGTGTTTCCAATTAGTGTTTTATACACACACACACACACACACACACGCAATCATGCACCTCTAACAATGTTTAGGCCAATAAGGGACCACATGTATGACAGTGATCCCATAAGATTATATGGAGCTGAAAAATTCCTATCACCCAGTGCATCATAGCCGTCACAATGTCCTAGGCGATGCACTATTCACGTGTTGTGGTGATGTGGGTGTAAATGAACCTACTTCACCATCAGTCATAAAAGTATAGCACATACAATTATGTATAGTGCATAATACTTGATAATAATAAATGACTGTTACTGGTTTATGTGTTTACCATGCTATACTTTTTATCATTATTTTAGAATGTACTTCTTCATTTATTAAGAAAAAAAAGTTAACTGTAAAATAGCCTCAGGCAGGTCCTTCAGGAGGTATCCAGAAGAAGGCGTTGTTCTCATAGGAGAGGACAGGTCCATGTGTGTTATTGCCCCTGAAGACCTTCCAGTGGGACAAGATGTGGAGGTGGAAGATGGTGATATCGATGATTCTGACCTTGTGTAGGCCTAGGGTCATGTGTATGTTTATCTTTAACAAAAAAGTTTAAAAAGTATAAAAAATAATTTAATTTTAAGTAGAAAAAATCTTATAGAATAAGGATATAAAGAAATAAATATTTTTGTATAGCTGTACAATGTGTGTTTGTCTTTTAAGCTAAGTGTTATTACAAGAGTTAAAAAGTTAAAAAGAATTAAAAAGTTTATAAATTAGAAAAGTTATAGTAATCTAAGGTTAATTTATTATTGAAGAAAGAAAAATAGTTTCAATAAATTTAATGTAGCCTAAGTGTACAGTGTTTATTCACACTCAATCACCACTCACTCGCTCACTCATCCAGAGCAGCTTCCAGTCCTGCAAGCTCCATTCATGGTAGTACCATATACACGTGTACCATATTTTATCTGTTACACCATATTTTTACCATGCCTTTTCTATGTTTAGATATATTTAGAAACACAAATACTTATCATTGTGTTATAATTGCTGCAGTACTGAGTGTAATAGCATATTATATGGGTTTGTAGCCTAGGAGTAACAGATACACTGCACAGCCTAGGTGTATACTAGGCCATAGTATCCAGATTTGTGTTAAGTATACTTGATGATGTTTGCATAACAATAAAATTGTCTGTCAATGAATATCTCAGAATATTCCCCTGTCAAGTGTCTCATCTCTCTCTCTCTTTCTCTCTCTCTCTCTCTCTACACACACACACACACACACACACACACACACACACACACACACCCCAGATACTTCATTCGGTACCTACTCTGGATGACATATAGTAGATGCTCAGTAAATATTTGTTGAATGAACTGCAAAGCCATCTGGCCCTAATGGAGAAAGGGAGAACTTATGTCTGCACATATTAATTATATTCCAGGCACTTTACAAGCTTAGTTGTATGAGGCCAGAAGCCACGATCTTCCTGAATGGAGTCCTTCCAAAGGCTAAGGGTGTTCTGCTGGCACTAGGGCAGCGGGAGCTCCAAACACAGTTCCCTTAATCTGTTTACCGTTGGGGCTGTAATACCAGTCTGCCAAGGACCGGAGGCCTAGGCTTCCTCCCTGGCCCTGGGATCCTGCTACCTGTCCATCTGACCCTGGCTGTGGGGGAAGCAGCAGGGAGGCGTGAGGATCCAATAAATACTGGTCCCAGAAGGAGCATGAGCATGGGAATCAGAAAGACTAGGTCACTGACTGGCTGTGTGGCCTTGGGTGAGTCACATAATCTCTCTCAGCTCCAGTTTTTCCTCTAAAATTTGGTACAAATAACAAGCTCTCAGGAGCATAACCAGAATTAAGCATGCTAATAGGTTTGAAATGCCACATCTACTGCCTGATGTATAGTACATGCCGATGTATAGCACATGCTGAGTTACATACGGCTTACCCTTCCCCCTCCCCTTCCTCCCTCCCTCCAGCAATCAGTGCAACTTAAATCACAGCCTCAGCCTCCCTGCCACTGGCTGAAACATGCTTGAGGTCTGAGGTCTGAAGTCTGCAGCATTGTTGTCGACTGTCAGCATCAGCTTAGCAGCTGGGCTTCCAGCTATGTGCGCTATGTGACAGCGCATTCTGCTCCATTCTGATCTTGCTGTCTGGCAAGAAAGGTGCTAATTGAAAACCCCCAAAGAGCTCCCACATTCTGGGGAAATGAAGAAGTAAAGATGAGTCACTTTCTTCTTTAGCTGCTGCGGGATGCTTGCTGGCAGGAACTGAGACCATCCCAGTTAGCAGGCGGGAGTTTTTGTTTGTCTGATGACAGCCTTGGGTGCCAGCCTGGCCAGAAAACAAGAACAGTGTCTCTGGACCGCACTGAGAGGAATGTGCTCCCAGAGTGTCATGGGGGACTGGTCCCAGGGGAGGTCACAGTCCTTGTAGAGGTTGCAGAGAAGGGGAGGAAGGAGACAATGGCTCGCTGGCCGAGACTTTCTGTGGATCATAGGAAAATTATTAGCCAGGGTCCTCGGCCATGGTAGTGCTGCCGGCTGCCACCCCGAGAGTGGGAAGGCTCGCTCCATTTCCTGAGAGGCTGACATCAGGGTAGCAGAGGGCTGGTGATACAATTTGTCATCCTACTGGAGAAGGGGAAATGGGAGGCTGCATTTTAAAGTAAAACAGGAAAACCCAGCATCTACTTCAAAATGTTCATGCCTAGTGTATCTACTTTTAGAAATTCATCACCATTTTCTCAATGATATTTTTAAAATATATGAAATTATTAATCCCAGTGCTATTTATGGTTGTACAAAATTGGAAACAACCTGCATTTTAACCGTTCGGATGCAGGCGAAGCATGTTTGCTATATCCACAGGACAGAATATTATGCAGCCATCAAAACAATGCTTTCAGGGATTCTTTAATAAGCTCTATTATTAGAGCAGGGAGCTTTAATAATAAGGAAAATGCTCTTATGATATGAAATAAAGATAGAGGATGGACAATTGTACATAAAGTGTAATCTCTACAGTTTTAAAAAAGTTCACAGAAAAATGGAAGTAAATATGCCTAAAAGTTACTGCTGATTGCCTCCCAAAAGTAGCATTACCATTCTTCTTTTGTCTTTTTATATTTCTAAATTTTATCTACTGAGCCTAAAGATAAAAATTGAAAATGAAAGAAAATAAAACCAAGAAATTCAGTATAGGCAATATTGAATCCAAAGAAATGGACTTTCCTGGTGGAATTTGAGGAACCCTCAGAGGAAGATGTGTTGGGATGAAGCCATCTGTGCCTGTTATGTGACCCGACCCCGGCAGTGGACTGTGGACCTGACCGTTGAGCCAGCTCTGACAATGCTGGGCTTTGGGAACAGCCAGAAATGCTTGTCAGGGGCAGCTGGAAGTGTGTACCAGTCCCAGAATCAGGAGACACCGTCAGAACCAGCCCCCATTGTGGGCCCTGGTGGGAGGAGAGGCAGGGCCTCCACTGTGGGGTGGCCCCATTTCCTGAGAAAAGCAAATGATGCATCCATGCATGGTCCAGGACTGTCCAGCCAGGTACACGTTGGAAAGCTTATCAGAGCGGGCCCCTCAAGCGACAGCACATAACAATGAAATAATCACAAGTTTATTTATAGCCCTTTTAGTGATGTACTTGAGAATTTATTTTTTTAATTCTGCAATTCCTCCAAGTTTTGGAAACACTGACAAAGATTATTTCTATTTCCTCTTGAGGAAAGCTGGTCAGAGGCATGAAGCCTATTTAACCACCTTCAGCAAACGCTAGAAAGCCTTTCCACCTCCCCCATGAAGCACTTCATCCCTGTGCCCCACTGGCTGGCCTCTGTGGCCAACTCTGGCACGTAATTCCTCATTCATTTAACAAGCATGCTCTGAGCACCACCATCTGCTGAAACCCATCTGTTCTCACAGAGACCACAGAATCAAGAGGGACACAGACATGAGACAGCCCGAGGCTGGAGCATGCGTTCTTCTAGAGTCTTCCCTTCTTCTTTCCCCCACAGCTCCCGTATGGGATCAAAGTGAAATTGAAGGGCACCTGAGGAAAAGTGTGGCCGCGGGCCTCGCAGCTCAGAAAGCAGAGTGCGTCTGCCTCAGGTTTGGTCTCTGTATCGGTTTCCGAGGGATGCCATAGCAAACTACCAAAAACCGGGTAGCTGGAAACAACAGGAAGAAATTGTCCCACAATCCTGGAGGCTAGAAGTCTGAAATCAGGTGTCAGCAGGGTCATGCTCTCTGGGATGGCCCTAGGGGAGGATTTTTCCTTGTCTGTCCTAACTCCTGGCAGTGCTGGTCATCCTTGGCATTCCTTGGTTGGTGAGAGTATCACCCCAGCCACACGGCTGTCATCTCCCTGAGTGTCTCCACTTCATCTTCCTTCTGTGTGAGTCTGTCTCTGTGTCCAAATTTCCCCTTTTTATAAAGACACAAACCATATTGGATTAGAGCCCACCCTAATGACTCTGTAAAGCCAGAGTCGTTTTGGCTTTGATTGTCTCTGTAAAGCCCCTATTTCCAAATAAGGTCACATTCTAGAGTTAGGACTTCAATATGTCTTTTTTGGGGGGTGGGGGACACAGTTCAATCCATCGCAGTTTCTAAGGCTGTCTCCACCAACTGCGTAGCCGTGGAAATCATACGATCTCTCTGAACCTCAGCCACCTCCTATTCTGTGAATGGGGAGTAAAAAGAACACCTAACTTCTGTGGTCACCTTGAGGTCTCAATGAAGTCATGCGTGCAAAGCACATAACATGATGCCTGACTCATCCTAAATGTGACTCTTGTTGTCCCACTTGCTGGCCACACACTGTTACTCCATTTGGGTGAGATTGTCTGGCCTGAGCCAACCGGGGCTGACGCCATGGCCCTGACTCCACAGGGCAGAGGATCTGAGCATACCACGCTAGCAGGGACCTGCCAGGCTGATCAGCTAGCTGTTCCCAGCAAACGTACTGGCTGCTGATGTATCAAAGTTTGCAGAACCAAACGACTGGAGCTTGCCTTTTTAAATCAGCCTCCCAGAGGCCATCTTTGCCATGATATCTGCTGAATATTAGAAAGCAAGAGGTCTTCAGAGAATAAATTTGGGGTCAGACTAGAAAGCCTTGAATTGGAAAGCATGTGTTCATATCTGTCTCTCCAATACTTGTCATGCCGCCAACCCCTCCCTCACTATGTTCAGATTCTCTTTCTGTTCCAAAACAGGAGGATTATACCCTCCTACCTCAGGGCCCTTGCTCTTGCTGTTTTTTCTACCTACAATGCACTATGTAGGTACTGTCTACCCTCCCAACTCCCCAATTTGTCTGATTAATTGCTTCTCATTTTTTACTTACCCAGTACCCCCTACCCTAGTTTATTTTCTCATTCATTCCCTTCTTAAAATTGAATGCAATTTGCAATCACATCTTCAGTCTTGTGCTTCCTAATTTGATACATACCTTTTCCATTAGGCCCAGTCCCAGACTACAGGTACCACGTCAGCTTTATTCTCCGTGGGCCACCCCACACCCAGCTCTGATCCTGCACAGAGTCGGTGCGGGGACTGTTTTGTGGATATCTAATGGGTAGAAACAGCCACTATTCCCCAACAACATGGGGACCATGATACTGACGGAGGCTGATCATCCAGGGAAAATGAAAGATTCATAGTCTCTACGTTCGATTGGTTTATGTTTAAGTCAATGTGATCTGTCAAGGAAATCAGCTCATTTTCATGGAGGTTGACAAGCACTCCCGCAGCCAGTGCCACCTCTGTTTGCGTCTTTGGGCTTGCTCTCCTCTACCTCATTCCTTCTGGGGCTCAGGTTAGCAGGATAACTGCCTGAGTCCATTCAGGCTGTTTTGACAAAATACCATAAACTGTGGCTTATAAACAACAGAACATTTTTTTCTCACAGTTCTGGTGGCTGAGAAGCCAGCAGGGTGCCAGTGTGGTTGGGTTCCGGTGAGGGCCCTCTTGCTTTGTCTTCACATGGAAGAAGGCGTCAATGAGCTCCCTTGGGCCTCTTTTATAAGGGCACTAATCCTGTTCGCAAGGGTTCTGTCCTCATGACTAATCACCCCCTAAAAGTTAACACTTCGTAATACCATCACATTGGGGATTCGGTTTAAACATATGAATTTTGGGAGACACAAACATTTAGACCATAGCAATAACCCTACTTCCTTTCCAAGAAGAAGTGAGGTGAAACAAAGAGAAACACCAGAGGCTGCTATTCTTTGCATAAACGCCAAGCATTCAAGCATCTTTCACACATGTTCTGCGGGAGTAGCGAGATGGTTCTGTCCCCTAAAGACAAGAAATGAAGGAGCCAACTGAAAGGTTTGGGGGATTATCTGCTCTATGACGATCAGGTGACCAGGAAGTGGATTCTCTGGCTCAGGGGTGGTATGTGCAGCCAGCGCCTCCTCCTAAGGAGATGTCAGCTGGAAGGGCAGAGGTGTGGCCATACTTCTTTGCCTCCTCTGCAGGGCCTGGCATATAATGGGTGCTCATTAATTATTCCTAATATTCTATATATGAATATAATTGGCTGAGAGAAGGACAAGTGACAAAAGATATAAGTGATCGAATCCTAAGCTTACCGTGGAAGTTCTGGGCCAAATACTATTTGCCAAGCAGGAGTAGGATGAAAAACTACCACCGATAAATTTGTGCAGAAACATGCAATGCAGACTTCCCAACCGATAAAAACATGAGCAATTCTGAGGAGCTGCAAAAATGACTCCTGTCGATTTTATTTTTCTAGGGTATGCATAATCATGTGACCTTTACTGCTAGAGGCCAGGGAAATAAATTCTCCTGGACTGTCTGCAAATACTCCCTACATGGAGAGAAGGAACAATTCCATCTCTCTTCCCCCTTCTAGGCAGCTTAAAAAGTGAACTGAATCCACATGTATTTTGCATGGAAAGTAAGAGGTAGCATAAGGATAGTTACTGTACAGTGAGATGGATCACGAGGCTATAATTTATCTTGCATTGGCCCAGGGGGGAAATGAAGCATCCTATTAGCATTGCTGGTCCGTGTGAATCACAATAGGCAAATTAGGGCAAGAGAAAAGCACCTATAATACAAACATCCACGTGCGAGGAAGGAAAATGTCAAAGAGGAGTTTGGCTCTGCTGGAAATGGGTTACATTTAGAATGCATTAGCTCCTGACACTCAGGGCCTGGGTAATCTACAGCTCTTTCATGTTATTTACTATAAACTTGTAAGCAGCCAGCCTTTCGCATTTGCATGGGTTTTCTGTTACTAGCAGACAAAAATAAAAGGTATGTGAAAAGAAAATGAGAATTGTTGTGAGTCAGCTTGCTCACTGGAGTGCACGTCAGTGAACTGAGAATGCCTTAGCGATCATGGCTCATAGCCCAGGGAGCATGCTTTGCTCCACCATTTCATTCCTCCTGCAGCTGATTTCTCGAGAAATAATTGTTTTATTTTGCTCCAGAATTAGAAAATGAAGCAGCTGAAGCTGGGAGTTACGAGTCTTAATTATCCTCCCTGGCCTTTTCTGCAGGAACCTGAAATTGATTTTCAAATTTCTCTTCTGAGTTTGATTTAACATTTTAATCTGCATGCCTTCTGTGAGGGCTTTGCCAGCAGTGTCGATGACAAGGAAATGAAGAATTAGCCAGTCACGCTGGAGGTGCTTGTTGTCATCTGAGCAGTCCTGGCCTTGATGAGAGGCGCCCAGGGGTCAACTGGTCCATGTGTAAGGAAGGCCCTTCATTTCCGGCTCACCTGGATGAGGATGAAAGCTGGAGCCATACTGACGGGCAGCAGGACTATGAACTTTTGTTTTAAAGTATGAAACTGTCCCTGGAGATGCTGACTTATTAGCTCCAGGAATTGATAGAACAGTAAAAGAGTCCATATACTCCTGTAATATTGATTGGGCTGCCATTGCTCTTTCTTCTGCAGCTCAAAATATGGATTTTTCCTGACACTTGCTTTTACTTGAATTAAACGTTTAAAATATGCCTCTGCCTCTTTGGGCTTCCCTACCTGGATATTTGGGAACTTTAGTACAATATATGGGTTATTGGTGAAACTTGTCAAGGAGTGGAAGTATGAGGACTTGTGTATCTACAGTTGTTCATTGATTTCATGGACAGCCTGGTTCAGAGAGTGAGCACCAGAGCCAACAAAATAAGGGGGCAGATCCCCGTGTGACCTTGAACAGCCATTCAGTTGCTCTGTGCTTCATCTGACTCATCTGTCAAATTGGGTGACTACGCCCAGCAGCAGGATTGTTGGTAGGGTAAGGGATCATGCAGGCAGTGTGCCCAGTGACTGGCAGTGGATTTGGGAAGGACCAAGTGGTGTGTCCAGCTGTGTTACTAAGGCAGAAGAAGTAAGCCAGGGGAAGCCCCTGAGCTTAGAGATGGCATCACACCTGAGAAGGGTCCTGGTACCTGGAATAGGGGCCTACCAGTGATGGCCCACAGTACAAGGACCGAGAAGCAAGCCAGGCTCTGGGGCAGGAGCCAGACAGAATTTGAAATGAGGCTGGTTAAAGGAGGTGGCTGAGGCGTGACAACTGGCAAAGTGAAGCAAGGAGGCAGGGTCCTAGACACAGCCCTGTTTGGATCTTTCTGACACTGGACAGTACCTGCTCTGAGGCTCTTTCTTTCCTGTGAGGTCAAAATCAGAAGAAAATGAGTTTCAGCTTCAGCATCACTGATGTTAGCAATTGTCAGCATTTCCTGTGCACTTTTTCCATGTCAGCATTATCCAAAGTGCTTTATGCACTTTGCCTTGTTGATTTTAAACTTCACAATAGCCCACTGTGGTAGAATCTGTTATTATTCCCATTTTATGGATGAGAACATCGAGACTGGAGAAGTTAATGTATTTTGGCCGAGGTCACAGAGTTAGTAATGTTGGAGCTGGTACGTAAAGTCAAGTCATTTCAATTCCAAAAACTCTGTTCTTAACCACTATGCTGTGTTTCCTCTGAAGTTACTGAGATAGTCTCTTTGGTGCTCAACAAACTTTCCTTGAGCACCTACGGTAAGTCACTCCTTAAGCTAGGTGGTAAAGTCGGGGAGATGAGAAGTGCAGATTCTTGCCTCAGGGAGCTCCAAGGGAAAAAAAAAAGATGGGTGGACACAATTGACAAGGCAGAAAGAAAAGTGCAGGAAGGAGGGGAGGCAGGGACACAGTGGAGGACATGCTTATGCTGGGTTTGAAGCTTGGTTAGGAGTTCTCCTGGGAGAAATAAGGGAAAGTTCTCTGTTAGTTGAGCAAGAGCAGCAGGATGGCTTATTTTCTTGACAACCAAATTCACTGACAGCTTTAGCAGCTACTTGCTAGCCTCTCTATTGGGCAGCTTGCAAGCCTTTCTGCTTCCACAGGTCCCCATCTGCAGGTAAATTACAAAAGCCTGGTTGTTACGGTGTCTTTTTGCTCCTCCTTAATTTCCAGATGAAAAATCTTGCTAATTCATTGCCAGTTGGCTCCCTGATGTCCTAATGTTGAAACAGCAATTTCAGAGCAGGACTTCTGTCTGCCTGAAGTGGCCCTTGCCAAGCAGGTATGAAGTTTCTGGATAAACATGACACATTTTCTTACAATGTTAATTCTATCCAAAGATGCAAGGGTAAAATAGCATTAATTTCACATGAAAAGATACTTAGATACTTTATGAGAGTGAATTGCAAAGTTTGCATGACTTAAAAAATAAAATTTT